>CM041533.1:1472472-1487472 GCA_023238725.1 Scortum barcoo | reverse complement strand
GACGCTTCAGTGAGCGAACCCGAGTACATTGAAGAGGTGTGTGTGTGTGCAGCTGCTTCACACTAATAGTCTAAATCAGCCCCTTTTGTAGGAGAGCTTTTACTGTGAAGCAGGAAGTGCTGTTTGTAACACAGTAAATCATTCTCTTCTTTAAATAAACTCTTTTTATCACGTCAGCCAAAAAGCTCTGTTTTTTTAACACAAGCTGAGAGAAGTTAACACTGCAGACTCCTCCCTCTGCTGTCCAGGTGAGGAAGCAGCACCTGGACCGCTGTGTGAGTTTCCTGGCGGAGGAGCTGAAGGTGGTCAGTCTGGACGAAGCTCCGGGGAGGATCTTCTTCGTCTCGGCCAAAGAGGTTCTGAGCTCCAGGATGCAGCGAGCGCAGGGCATGCCTGAGACAGGTGAGCCAGGTGAGGGACAGCAGGAGGAGGAGCCTCCTCTCATCATGATGTTTGTGTTCAGTTTGCTTAATTTGTTTTCCTGCCAACTTCCCTCTCTTTATTTCAAAGAGTGAAAACTCCAAACATAAATAGAGCTTGTAAATGATGATCATGTTCCTGTAATGCACATTATTGTTTTCCTCATGTGTGTTTGTCTTCTGGATGAGCCTTTAAAACACGTAGCATTAAAGTGTCAGTCAGTGAGATAAGGAGACCAAAAGTGCTCTTATTTTGAAAATTAGGATGAGTCCAACTTCCACAGGAATAAGGAGATGGAAATGTCTGTTTTGTTAGTGTTTAGGTGGAGAAATTCACATATCCAGTCTTTGGTGGAGGCCGGGCAGCCGTGGAGGGAGGACATTGATTAAGGTTATTGTGTTTGGAAGAAAAATAGATCAGAGTGTCATCAGCATAACAGAGATGTGACACATCTGGAAAGTGGCTGAACAATTGACCCAGAAGAAGCATTTGGCCCCTGGACAGACCTCTGAGGGACTCCACACAACAGGGGAGCTGAGGGGGACACATGATGATTTATACCAATAATAAAATATCTGAATGAAACCCATTTAAATTTGTACCAGAAATGCCAACCCAGTTACAATACCCAGTGCAGGTTCCTCACTGATTCTGGTTGTGGTCCATCTGTCTGAGGTTCACTGGCCTGGTGGGGACATGATCTGTGTCTGTGTTGTGGAGAGAAGGTCGAGTGGCCCAGAGCTCCATATGAGGACATCTAGAGATGCACCTGGACTCATGGACTCATTTCCATTACCTGTGATACCTTCACACATGGACTAAACCAATGAACTCAGTTTATCTACAGCTTATTACGACCCATGTTTAACTCCATATATGACTGATGATGATGTTCTCTGTACATGTGGCATCTATTGCACGTCTGTCCGTCCCAGGGAGAGGGATCCCTCATCTGTGGCTCTTCCTTCAGGTTTCTTCTTTTTCCCATAAAGGTTTTTTTGAAGTTTTTCCTGACCTCGGTTCGAGGGTCTAAGGACAGAGGGTGTCACAACTGTGCAGATTGTAAAGCCCTCCAGAGGCAAACAATGTTTGTGATTTTGGGCTCTAAATAAATAAATTTAAATTTGATTTTGATATTTATGGAACCTATCAAGTAAAACAGTGTGAGAGGCTGCAGTCAAAGCAGAATAAAGATGAACTATTCACCTTTTGTCTCCATGAATAAGACTGTCACTGGCCACTCTTAGTGATATGGTGTGAATGTATGAGAAGTGTCAGTGGCAGCTCTAAAGTTGGACTGATGATGAATCGTCTCACTTTTCGTTGACCAGCAGTAAACTCTCCGTCAGCTGACCATCCTGCCTGTGTCTCCCTGCAGGTGGCGCTCTGGCTGAAGGTTTTCATGAGCGACTGAGAGAGTTCCAGATGTTCGAGAGGACGTTTGAAGTAAAGAGAGTTTCATTAAGTGTAAAATGAGGTTGGACAGAGCCCGTCAGACTGACCTCCTGACCTTTGACCCTGCAGGAGTTCATCTCTCAGTCTGCAGTGAAGACCAAGTTTGAGCAGCACACGGTGAGAGCGTGGCAGATCACCGAGGCCATCCGAGCCGTCATGGACGCCATCAACATCAACTCCGCAGACAAGAAGTCAGGAAAATAACCTTCCTCTTTAATAAAAGGAGCAACTTGTGTCCTAAATGTGATTTTTCTAGTCACAGGGCGTCTCTGACCTTTGACCTCTGACAGGATCTGCTGCCTGGAGGAGCGGGAGGATCAGAGGGACCGGCTGGACTTTGTCCGAGGACAGATTAACCGTCTGACCGACAGCGTCAAAGAGAGGATCAAGACTCTGACTGACGATGTGGCTGCCAAGGTGAGGACGCTTCACGCACACATCACTGTAGGAAAAACTGGGCGTGGCCACGTGATGTCACAAACTGTTTGTAGCCTCCAGTTTGGTATTAAGGCCGACGCCGACCAGTGAGTCGCCCCCTGCTGGAAGTTAGAAAGAATGCAGGTTACATGCTCCGCCCACAGTCTCTCGCTCTAATTCTTCTTTTTAACTTCGTTTTTCTTCATTCGCTCTTCTTCTGTTTACTTCTCTTTCCTCTAAACTTTGTTTTCTTGTTGTTGTTGTTTGTCCTCCATTACGTGAGCTTATGTGGGTGGAGCTCCATCAGATACTCTGTTCTGATTGGTTGTTCAGAGGCAGCAGGTGGAGCCAGAGGAGCCTGATTGTTTTCAGATTATCTGTCTCATGTCAGGACAGAGTTTTAGTGAATATGGATAAAAGTCACTTTTAAATAAGGGACCTCCTTTCATCAGCGCAGTCTGCTGACAATATCGAACAAAAAGGTGAATCGGTGTTTGGACTGTTGATAACAGCCGGTTCCTGCTGCTCCTGGTCAGGTGGCGACGGCGCTGTCCGATCAGATCCGGTCTCTTCCTGTCCTGGTGGAGGAGTTCAGAGCTGATTTCAACCCGACACCAGAAACTCTGGAGCTCTACAAAACTGTGAGTGACTGTCTGACACAGTCTTGTATCTTGTATCAGACACTGTCTGATACAAGAACTGCACCTCTGACCAGGCCCGATGGCAACGTTTGGTTTTCAGTTCAGCACATTTAGCTAGCTAGCACAAAGACTGGTGAGAGGTTAGCCTAGCTTAGCACAAAGACTGCAAGTGGAGAGAGTGTTAGCCTAGCACAAAACTGTAAGTGTAGAGAGAGTGTTAGCCTAGCAAAGCTATGAAGTGTAGAAGTGTTAGCCTAGCTTAGCACAAAGACTGGGTCAGGGGGAAAGTGTTAGCCTAGCTTAGCACAAAGACTGCAAGTGTAGAGAGAGTGTTAAGTAGCACAAAGACTGGGTCAGGGGGAAAGTGTTAGCCTAGCTTAGCACAAAGACAGGGGGAAAGTGTTAGCCTGCTTAGCACAAGACAGGGGGAAAGTGTTAGGGGAGAGAGTGTTAGCCTAGCTTAGCACAAAGACTGGGTCAGGGGGAAAGTGTTAGCCTAGGTTCATCTAAATCTGTCTGATCTCCGTGTGAGCAGCTGTTTCTGTCAAAGACAAACTCTGTAACCTCAATGCACCTGAACACACCAGCTTAAACCTTATGACACACACACACTTAATCTACATGTTGCTTCAGAGGACACATTAAGCTGCTTTATTTCCAATCCAGTCGCATAAACATGGTGTGTCTTTGATCCGTCTCACACAGTGTTTTTTTTTTTGCCCTGGGTTTTGACTCTCAGATAGGCTGTCCTGACCGTCCACAGCCTGAGAGGAGCAGCTGCAGACAGCACTCTGGGCCACTGCCCTTTTGGTTTTTGGAGAAATAAATAATGTGATTCAAGTTTTGATTGATAAGTGAGGTGTGTGTGTTATAACAGGTTATTGTATCATTAACAGGTTCTGTCAATAAAAGGAAGCGTGACTCATTTTGGCACAGTTAGGATGTAATGATGTGCAGAGATGAAGACGGCGTCCTCACACAGTCTGTCTGTTGTTGGTCTTCAGAAGCTGCTGCAGCATGTGGAGGACCGGCTGCTCGGCTGTTTGTCTCATCGCTGCTCTGCCAGCGTCCTCAGAGACATCACAGAGGCTCAGAGACACATGATCGGTACGACGGCTCGCTGTGGTGTCTGATGTTCAGCCTCAAACAGGCCTCGTCATGTGTGCTGTGTTTGTTCCTCAGATAGCGTCCGTCCTCTGCTGTCTCAGTCCGTCCAGGAGCAGCTCTCTGCTCCCTCCTCCTCCTCCGAGTTGACCTATGACCTCGGCCTCGCCGCCCTCTGTGCAGATTTCCATGAAAACATCGAGTTCCAGTTTTCTCTGGGCTGGACCGCCCTCGTCACCCGTTTCATCGGCGCCGCCAATGCCAAGCGAGCGCTGAGCGGCTGCGACCCTCGACTGCAGGTGTTCACCTCACCGGCTGTTTGTCACACTTTGTGTTAATAACTGTGAGGACGCGTCACCATTATTTCTCTCTACAGGAAAGCTCCACCTTTAAGGATGACATGATGGTTTCCATAGCAACAGGTCTGATCTCCGTCACCTCCCGGGCATCCATGACAGTCCTGGTGATTGGTGGAGTGGTACGTCCTGCAGGGAAACCCTCATTATTGATTCACCTGTCCAGGTTTTATTGGCCCAACAGGAAGTGAGAGAGCAGAAGATCAATTGGTTCACTGTCAAATAATCCTGAAACCACGTGACTGACTTGATTTAAAGGTAGAACCAGGGTCTCTGTCTCAGGTGTGTCTCAGGTGTGTCTGTGTCTCAGGTATGGCGTTCAGTGGGCTGGCGTGTCATCGCTCTCTCGATCTCTCTGTATGGTCTCCTTTACCTGTATGAGAAACTCACTTGGACCAACGCCAGCAGAGAGCGCGCTCTGAAGCAGCAGTTTGTGGAGCACACCGCCCGCCGACTGAGAGCCGTCATCCCTGTCAGCAGCTCCGCCTGCAGCCAGCAGGTGTACAAGTAAGCCCCGCCCCCGACATACACACATCACAGAGTGAACACCTGACGGGAGTCTGAACCTGAAACTCACCTGTCCTGTTTGTGTTTCAGGGAGCTGACGTCCACCTTCAGCCGTCTCACTCAGAGAGTCGACTTGAGTGAAGCCGAGCTGGAAGGAAACATCCGCCAGCTGAGCTTCAGGATCCAGAGACTGGAGAACATCCAGAGGAGATCCAAGGGCCTTCAGGTGTGAGGGGTCAGGTCCCTCAATAAATTTGAGGGATGACTGAAGGTTCTGCAGGTTTCTTGTTGAGGTCTTTGAGTCTGGACATGTTCTTTACTAAACACCTGAACAATCAGATTCCTTTAGCTCCACCTTAAGTACTGTTGTAGTTGGTATAGTCTTCTTCACATATGAAATATATTATAAAGAGTGACTCTAATCAAAATAATCACAGTACAGGAACCAACAAACTTCAAGTAACGGCTGTTTGAGTAAAATCAGATTTTCACTACGAACAAACGTCAGTATTTGTGTGTTTATTTATTGCTGAAGCAGTTAATGAATTGGGTCTTCTGGTCCTCAGGAACAGAGCCACAGAGCTGGAGACTCAGCTGGAGGCCTTTTCAGTTCAGTACCTGCAGGGAAACTGAAGGACCGGTCCAGGTGTGTTGGTGAGCGGAGCCCCCTGATGGCAGACCTGGACATCACATGATGTTTAGCACTGCAGGCTGTAGTTTCACAGGAACAGACTGTCATGATGCTGCTTCAACATTCAGTATCAGATGGTCTTTTAATAATGAACGGACTGTTGAAAACATGGCTGACTGCTGCTGCTGCTGCTGTTGTTGTTGTTGTTGTTGTTGTCTGCCTCTAACAGGTGACTCGTTTCTGCAGCAGGTCCTGAGTGTTTCTGTGAATCTTGTGAGGACACAGGCAGCATTTTTGTTCTTCTACAGAAACTGTAATCATTGATCAGCTGTTTAATAGAAGAGTGATTAGATGTTCCTGTTTCTGTGCTGGAATCTGATCTGAGAGCAGCTTCATCATACGTCATAAATCAATATATCTATGGGTTATTAATCATTCTGGTGAGAAGTGAAATAAATCATGTTCGTGATGTTATGTTGTCCTCATGTCCTGATGTGGGTCAAACACTAGAATAAGCACTTCCTGTTCACTACACAGAATCCCGATCTGACTTCAGATCAGCTGAAAGTTAACAGACTGATGCTGGTCTGATCTGACAACCTGCTGAAGGAACCGTATTAATGATCTCATATAATAACATTAACAACCACAGAAGAAGAGCAGCTGCACACCCAATATAGAATAGAAACTGTGTCTGCCCAGCGACCATTTAAACTCTTAAAACCAAAAAGGGGAGTTATTCATAAAAATCTAATAAAAATTAACACAACTGCTGTAGCAACTCAGCAACAGCATAATAAGAAAATTAAGTGTGGCCTCTTAAACATCAGATCTCTGGCCTCTAAGGCTGTTCTGATAAATGATTTGATATCTGACTCTGATATAGACCTGTTCTGCCTTACTGAGACCTGGCTAGGTCAGGAAGAATATGTTAGCCTAAATGAATCCACTCCACCGAGTCATTCTAACGTTCATGTTCCTCGAGACACTGGACGAGGAGGTGGAGTTGCAGCCATTTTTAATTCAGCCCTATTAATAAATTCTCGGCCTAAAGAGGGCTACAGCTCATTTGAAAGCCTTATTATTACTCTTTCATCTCCAGCCTGGAAGAGCACAAAGCCAATACTAGTTGCTGTAGTGTACCGCCCCCCAGGCCCATACTCTGAATTCTTATCTGAATTTTCAGAGTTCTTGTCAAATTTAGTCCTTGAAAATGACAAGGTAATTATTGTAGGTGATTTTAATATTCATGTGGACATGGATAGTGACAGTCTTAGCACAGCATTCATCTCATTATTGGACTCCATTGGGTTTTCTCAGAGAGTAAATTCTCCAACTCACTGTCACAATCACACCCTTGATTTGGTCCTCACCTATGGTATTGATATTGAGCACTTAATAGTCTCCCCCCAAAATCCTGTGTTATCAGACCACTACTTAGTATCATTTGAATTCCTATTACTGGACTATGCACCTCTAGAAAAATTAGTGTTCACTAGATGGTTACCCGATTGTACTAGGACTAAATTTAAATTTTAAGATTTTAGATCTCTGAGACTCTCAATTTTTTGAGCTCCATAATTTTTTGACCAACTTGTTAGAAACACCATGGACTCACTCAGAGGCACTCTGGACTCTGGCACTCAGTAAGATTATAAAACTAAAAAGAAAGATTATAAAACACAAGAGACACACATGGTTTAACTGTTCTGCAACTCGCAAGTTAAAACAAGCAACGCGACAATTGAGACAATTGAAGAGTCTCAAAACGTATAGGAAAGCTCCCTGTGTAATGCCAGAGCAGCCTACTACTCTCAGAATTAATAGAGGAAAAATAAGAACTGCCCTAGGTTTCTTTTCAGGAAAGCACTGTTAGCCAGGCTGACACAGAGCCATAGCTCTATTGAACCCTGCACATCCCCTTAAGTTTAAGTAGTAAATTGACCAACTTAAATTTAAGTAGTAATGACTTCATGAGATCTTCTCGTTAATGACTCCAAGATCCTTCTGAATATTAGGGACAAAATTTGTCTATTAAGGATCTGCCCTCGTTAGACTCCGATCCTTCAGACTCAGTTAACCCTTAGGAGCCAGATACAGATTTAAAAACCTGGCAATTGCTTACATTAAAAGGATTCCAATTTTGGTTTTATTCCAATTGGCCTTCGAATTATCCTCGTCCTCGTTAGTTTCATCATCAGCATCTAAAGCAACAACTTGTCTCCTAGACCCCATCCCAACTACGCTGCTTAAAAAGTTTTCCCATTTATTTATTGGCATCACTGCTGCATATTGTATTAATCTGTCTCTGGTGTCAGGCTTTACCCAAGTATTTAAAGTCTTTTAAAGACTAGCTGTAATTAAACCAATTGACAGACCAAAAATGTGTTACCAATTACAGACAATATCTTGATGCAGACCTCCCCTTTTTGTCTAAGAATTCTAGAGAAGCCGTTGCCAGCCAGTTGCCATGTAATTATGTCCAAGCCGTTGTCCCAGCCAATAGTCTATGTAATTATTGAAGTAATTTTCAGTCAGGAGTTTTTTAGAGCTCACCATAGCACAGAAACAGCACTTGTGAAAGTCACCAATGACCTGTTGACAGCATCAGATAGATAGAGGGCTTCTGTCTGTACTTGTCCTGTTAGACCTCAGTGCTGCCTTTGATACAGTTGACCATCACATCCTGTTGCTGAGATCCATGCTGAATGGAAAAACTGCTTGGTATTAAAGGGTCTGCATTAAACTGGTTCAGATCATACTTATCAGATCGGTCTCAGTCTCAGTTTGTCCATATTAAATGAATGAATCCTCTGTGCATACTAAAGTCTGTCATGAGAATGGACAAAGTTCCATTGGTCCAATTCTGTTCATTTTGTATATGCTGCCCCTTGGCAATATCTGTATATGCTGCCCTTGGCAATATCATCAGGAGGCACTCCATAGATTTCCATTGTTATGCTATGATGACCCACCCAAAATTTATCAATGAAGCTACAAAACTGAAATCAGCTCCTGAAACTCCAGGCCACTCCGTGCCTGCCTTAAAGATATAAAGGCTGCCTGGATATAATGACTTGGATGACCAGAAATTTCCTGTTGTTGAACTCAGATAAAACTGAAGTGATCCTATTAGGTCCGAAACACCTGAGGAACACGCTTTCTCCTAAGATAGCCTTGCTGGATGGCATTAACTGGGCCTCCAGCACCACCTTTAACTGTAAGGAACCTCTGGGTTTTATTTGATCAGGATATGTCCTTTGACACCCATATTAAGCATATTTCAGGTCTGCCCATATTACCACCTGCACAACATTGCAAGCAAAAAGGCATTTTTAGCGTGCTGAAAAATGCTAGTTTTATGCATTTGTCTCTTGACAGGCTGGATTATTTAATTCACTGAAAAATTTTTGCCCAAACAAGTAGTTAAATGCTGAATTCATTGACTCATGCTCTGGTCCAGCTGCCCGAATGCCGCTGCTTCAGCTTGAGGTCCTGAGGCTAAAACCAGGAAAAGAGACCATATATTACTCCAGTACTGGCTTCTCTGCATTGGCTCCCTGTAAAATTTAGAGTGGATTTTAAAATCCTCCTCCTCAGGCATATAAGAGCACCATGGTCTCTTAGCTCATGGATCTGGCTCCATCAGTGGTATCTTAATGAATTTGATAAGTTCCCAGGGTTTCAGAAGTAGTCTAGAGATAACTCAACCGGCAGCGCTTCAGCTCCCAAAATCAGGCCCCTGTAGTCTCTGGAACCAGCTCCCAGTTTCCAGAAGTAGTCTGGGGGCAGAGTCAGCCTTCAGACTATAGAGGCAGACTTAAAAGGCTCCTTTTTTAAAGAATAGAGCCTTCCTTTTAAAGCTTATAGTAAAAGGGTGGGCTTCTTTTTGATAAAGCCCGCCCTTAGTTATGCTGCTATAGGCTTTAGACTGCCGGGGGGCTTCCATGATGATGCACCATGCACGGGCACCTCTCCCTCTTCCTCTTCCTTTGCTTCCTCTACTCTTATTACTGGTAGTCACTTTTAGAAACTTAAAGTTAGAAACTGGTTAAAGTGTTAAATTGGTTCAGCGGTTATTGTAAACTGGTTAAAGTAGTTAAACTAAAGTGTCGGTTAAATGTTAAATTGTAACAATGTGTCCTGTAAAGTGCATGTTAACGGAAATCCAGTCTTTGCAGGTTCTGCACTGAGATTCTGGTTGTGCAGGTCCATCTGGTTGTGTCCATCTTCTGAGGTTTCCCTGGTTGGGGACTGGCCTGGTGGGGACATGATCTGTGTCTGTGTTGTGGAGAGAAGGTATCGAGTAGCCAGCCAGAGCTCCCATATGAGGACATCTAGAGATGCACCTGGACTCATGGACTCATTTCCATTACCTGTGATACCTTCACAACTGGATGGTAAACCATAAATGATGAACTCAGTATAGCTACAGCTTATTACGACTCATGTATAATTCCATAATATGATTGATGATGTTCTCTGTACATGCATCTATTGGCATCCACTGTCCGTCCCAGGGAGAGGGATCCCTCATCTGTGGCTCTTCCTCAGGTTTCTTCTTTTTTCCCATAGGGAAGGCTTTTTTGATCTTGGCTTTCCTGACCTCGGTTCTTTTCCAAAGGGTCTAAGTTCTTCCTGACAGAGGGTAAGTCACAACTGTTCACAGCACAGATTTGTAAAGCCCTCCGAGGCAAACAATGTTTGTGATTTTGGGCTCTAAATAAATAAATTTGATTTGATTTGAAGAAGAACTGCACATGCTCACGATAAATTCACACTTCCTGTTTGAACACAAACAGACCTGAAGTGTCCTGATGATGATCTAATATTTAATATTTAACATTTAAAATTTAATATTGAAACACTTTTGTCGTAAACATCAGCTGGTTCAGTGTCTCTGATTGGAGGTGGATCCTGCTGCAGCCGCCTCCTGCTGCCACCGGAGGGCAAACACGATTAAATTCCTAGAAAGATGTCCTTTAAAAGCATTTTAGAAGTTTTACAAACACGAGATGTGTTGAATGAATAATAATTGAAGTGAATAATAATTATAATAAAATATCTTTTGCAGGTTTTTTCACACTTTAACAAGGCGGTCTTTCTGAGAGACTTTCTGACATAAACCATCCAAACTGTTGATCTGATGAAAATCTGATCCATGAAACTTGAAACTGTTTCCATCAAACAGGTCTGACTCCTCCTCTTCTTTGATTATATTTCTGAGTTTCATACCTTTACCTTTATGTGCTTTACAAATGAAATGAAGAGAGTTTTTCGGATTCTGTATCACTTGTTTAATTTCTAAAATCTCATCAGTTTACATGTTATTATTTCCTGTACAGTTTACACAAAGTTAAAGAGAAACAGGATTCAATGGACGCTGCAGAGGGAAGATTCACACTAAGGATCTTTGTTTACTGATTATCTTACCGATCAACAAATCAACCAATCAGGTCACCTGAAACTGGACCTGGTGACAGGGTTTTTCTGGGGGGGGTCGTATGTTGTACAGATTGTAAAGCCCGTTGAGGCAAACTGATTTATGAAACTGGGCTGTAAACAAATAAAAATGAATGTTCAGTATCTATGGAGACAGTGTTTTATATTATTACAGCTGTTCCTCTTCAGCATCTGAAAACTTCATACCTCAGACGTCTCTATATTGATCTTTTATAATTCAGAGTTCCACTGAGAATCAATAAACCTGATAAATAAAAACAATAATTTTATCATTTAATGTCAAAGTTTTTGCTGACATCAATCTTTGACTGCGTTTCAGTCGGAGCAGCTTCCTGTTTCGTGAATCTTCCCTTTAAACTCTGCAGCTCCTTTTTCAGCAGCAACGTGAACAAAGTAAAACAGCAGAAGAAGTGAGCGCTTCACGTCCTGCAGCTTCAGAGAACACCTGCGACAGGTACTTCCTGTTCATCAGCCTGTCTTTGGTTTTATTGTCTTTAATATTTACTGTCATTTCTGTATATAACTTTATATAATGCAGAGTTAATATTAATATAAATAAAAGAAGCAGCATATTTAAAGACGTTTCTGTGGTGTGAAACTTTTCTTCTTCATGTGTTTTGTCTCTTTCTGCCTCTTGCTGATGACGTTTTCTTCAGCTGCAGCCCATCCAACAAGTCAGCACTCACTTCTTCAGATAATTCAGCAGCCTGGTTTCAAACCAAACCTGACGGAGTGACAGACGACGTTATAATATTTCTTATGTTTCGCATATGAAGGTTAAAATCTTTGATATCTGATGCTGTATAAATATAGTGAGCGGCTTTTAAATGATGGAGCAGAGAAACTGCTGCAGGTTTGAATTGTTGTCAGATCAAACTGAAGCCAGAAGATTCACCTGAGAGCCAACGACAGGAAGGAAGTGAGCCAACAGACCTTCAAAATAAAATGACAAACAACCAAAGATTCAAGCAAAGAAAGACAGACAGTCAGTGATGAGGTCACCTGAGAGCAGGTAGAGACGACCAATCACAGAGCAGCAGCTCCAGCAGGTTCAGTGAGCAGCAGGTGTAACACTGAGGCCACCTGCAGGTTACAAGAGATACTGCAGTGCTTTTATTTTTAATTTTTTTATATCATTTTATTATTTATGCTTGTTCAAATCCATTTCTGAAAGTATCCTCAACTAAATTAACTTAGTTATCAGATAAAAATAAAAGTACTTAGTTTAGTTCAGTTTCAATAAAGTACAATAAAGTGATCCTGTGAAGTAACATATGGGGGGATACTGAACTTCTGAAGTATGAAGCAGCATGAAGTGAAAATGCTCAAGTAGAGTACAAATACTTGAGTAAATGTACTCTGTTACTTTCCACCACTGGAGTCTGACTGTCCTTCTGGTTACTATGGAGACAGTCAGCACATGGATAATAATTAAACATGTTCCTGTTGTTGCTACTACGTGTCTTTGGTTAATGTGGAAGAACTGAAGAGAAAAAACACTGATGTTATTTTCCACTAGACTTCCCATGATGCTTTGTGTTAGGTACACAGTTAGACTACATGTTGCCATGATGCTTTGTGTTAGGTACAGCAGTACTACATGTTGCCATGGAGACAGCAGTTAGCACTGTTAGCAGTGGCCCAGTTTATTTCAGTTTGTATGAAACACGTGCTGCATTAGTTTTTTCAAGAGACACACAGCAGACAGATGAAGTGCAGTATCAGCTGTTTCCTGTTGGGGGCGTGTTACAGTTTACACGGTGTTACACCTGCTGCTCCTTTCCTCACCTGCAGGAGGCCACACCATGACAGCGCCCCCTGCTGGACCACCAGCTGGACCACCTGTAGAAACTCAACAACGGGTGACTTTTTACTTTTTTATGTTCCTGAAAGGACGCTGAGAGTTTTACAGTCTGAAAGAGCTGGATGCTCGCTAATCAACGTCACAGAATCAGAGAGTCAGAGATTCAAAGATTCAAAGAGTCAGAGATTCAAAGATTCAAAGAGTCAGAGATTCAAAGATTCAAAGAGTCAGAGAGTCGCTGAGTCAGCAAGCGAAAAAGCGTACAGCGGTTTATGGCTTTAAACGTTTAAAGGGATGAAAGTGAGTGAAACAATCGAGAGAGGAAAAGTAGAGTAATAAAGTATTTCATTGTTCCTCTTCATCACTAAACTCCAAAAAACAAAACATTAGTTTTAAAAGTTTCAGTTCATGTTAAAGTTTATTTGACTTTTTATTTTTTTACCTGAAATATTGAAAAGTTCAGCTTCAGTGTTTAAACTGGAGATTTATATTTCATTTGTTTTTGAACCTGTTCTCATATTAAACTCAATTTTATTGAGGCAAAGTCATTTACTGAACCCTTTTATGAGGACAGCAAATACTCCAAAGATGTTCTTAATAAGAATTCTTATAACGTTAAACTAATAATCATCTGACGTGATTAACGTGATGTATGACATCATCCCATCAGTAAAACCGTGCTCGTTAAAGATGGCTGACTGATACCTGTCAGGTGAGTGAAGGTTCAGGTCAAACATGGTGTCACTAATCAGCAGCTTGGAGTCGGTCAGGTGAGCAGAGGGAGCCAGGTGTTCTCTGACAGGTGAGCGTCAGTCTGTATATTTGAGGTCAGTGTGGAGAGCAGCAGGTCAACAAAACATCAACTCAGTCTGTCCAGAAATCCCAAACATCAAGGACTGATGATCATTAATCTGAAAAATAAAAGATGTGTCACCTGGACTTTAACGCTCAGGCAGGCACAGATTATTTCCAGTCCCTTCGAATTTGAGGTTTTTTTCTGCTGTCACTGAAACTCACTTCCTGCTGACGTTTCACAATAAAAGCTGAGAGGAAAAGGGAGATCACGCTGTGAGTTTTTTGAGATCTTTTAGTGTGAAACATTTGTGCAGGAAGTGCTGAGTTTCACTGAGGCCATCTTAACGGAGATTAAAAATTAAAGTTAAAGAGACTTAAAAAATAAGACTGTTTCTGTGAGTGACTGTTCAACATGACAAATTAAAGCAGACCGAATATGAACCAGCCTCTGATGGTTTCACTCAAATGCAACCAGCTGCAGTGATGTGGACGCGTACCTGTGGGCGTGTCAGTACACTGTGACATCACTGGTGGGAATGGTTACAGGTGAAGTCACTCTGTAAATAGTCTTTCTAAACTATATTCTGGACAGATTAATGGCTTTTTGAAATGTTTTAAGGAGTTTGAGATGAACAAAGCGTCACTGATCTGTCAGTTAGAAACAGGAAGCTAAAGGGTTGTGCAGTAATATTGCAGCTGTGTGCTGGTTCTGGATGGCGACCTTCAGTCCTCCTTCAGACGTCGCCCATATCAAAGACCCTCATCAGCAGGTCCAGGTCCCCGACGTTGGCGGCCTGGAACAGCTCAGGTCGGTCCATCATGGAGATTGCGATTCTCAGAGCGGCCCAGATGTTGGCCGACATCTGCTGGTGGCTGCAGCGCTGACTCCGCCTCTGCTGGTTCAGAGCCGTCAGGAAGTTACTGACCGCCTCCCTGCAGGACGGGACCAGGACAGGGTCAGAACAGGACCAGATCAGGACCGGGTCAGACCAGGACCAGACCAGGACCGGGTCAGACCAGGATCAGTAATATGAGACAATTATTGATTGATTGACAGGAAGTTGATCAGCAGCTCTGTATTGATCCTGTCATGATCAGTTTCTCCTCAGAGCAGATGGAGGACATTTTAAAGCATTTCAGATAAAATAGGCTCAGGTCAGATTAACAGAACACACACTCACCTGAGCCTCAGGTAAGTGTGTTACCTGTGAGCTCCCAGGTTGATGCAGCTGATCCCCAGGTTGTATCTGGACCGGATGAATCCGGGCTGCAGCTCCAGAGCTCTGGTGTACGCCTCCACCGCCTCCTCGCTGCGGTCGCCGTTCGCCAGCGTGGCGCCCAGACGGTTCCACAGCAGGTAGTCCTGAACACACAGGAAGTGACATCATCAGATTGCAGCCTGCTGAG
>CM041533.1:1449972-1469972 GCA_023238725.1 Scortum barcoo | reverse complement strand
GTCCCTCAGGTGTGCGTACCTGGCCGGTGTGTGGGGGCCCCTGCGTGGCGTAGCAGGAGAGCCCTGCAGCGGGCTCCTGCGATCCAGGACCAGGTGTTTGTATCGGGGGTTGTGGCTGATCCAGCGGCGCAGAGCGTCGCAAGCCTCCCGTGACATGCCGCTGTTGGTGAAGCTGACGGCGAGCGCCATGAGAGCCGGCAGGTTGTTGGGGCGGAGCTCCAGACACCTGCAACAGGTCAGACAGGTCACCTGAGGTCATATGTTAAATTACTATTAACTATTTTCTAAATCCTAAAGTCAAACAGCAATGAAACAAAATAAGAACAGTACCTATAATTAATTAACCATTAATTATCGTGTTTTATCTAAAGCTGGCTGTGTGGAGATATTAAACATCCTTCATATTCTACATTTAATGAAAGAATCCACAAAATAGATTTCTGCAGTTTCAGAGAAGCTGAAGAAGAACTTCTCTCTCTTATTTCGCTCTCATTTACTGAACATTTAAACTTAATCAACATCATCAAATACAGATTTGTGCAGCCATCCTTTGAATCTGCCGTTTAAAAGAAACATTCAAGCTTTAAGAACTCAAATGTCAGATGATTACTGTAAATATGAAAGCAAACAGGAAGTCTGACCTCTGCAGAGACACAATGGCGGCCTGTTCGTTCTCGTTCTCGGCCTGAGTCATTCCTAAAACCTGCCAGGCCTGAAAACACAGCAGCAACAGTCAGTGGACGTCTTCTCTCCAACAGCCTGATTTAAACATCCACAAACTGCTGCACAGGTGAACATGTCTGAACTGAGACTGTGAGCTGTGGTTCAGAGTCACCTCAGAGTCCTGCGGGTCCTGTAAGATGGCGGCCTCCAGCAGCAGGACGGCCGCGTTCAGGTCTCCCTCTCGAGCTTTCTCCTGACCCTCCACGAAGGCGCTCGGCCTGTATTTCGTAGCCACTCCCTGTACGGGTTGTTGGTGTTGAAGAAGTAACCCTGCTCGAGACAAACACCTCAATGTGCGATCTCATTCAACATTCAACAACCAATCAGAACATTACAAGAAAAATTCATTTTCTATCTCTACAATTATCTGTTACCTCTTCGTTATCTCTACATTATCTCTACGCTATCCCTACATTATCTCTATGTTATGTCTGTGTTATCTCCACATTGTCTTCACATTATCCCTACATTATTTCTATGTTATCCCTATGTTGTCTGTATGTCGTCTCTGCAGCAGATCTCCTGTCTGATGCTGCAGCTCTGCTCTGTGCTGGTTCAGATTAATGCTTCAATATTTCACTGAAACCTCTGATGGGAGCTGCGTGTTCGCTCAGCGAGTCAAGGTCAAAACCATCCTGCTGCAGCTGCCAAACACAGATCACATGACCCAGAACACAAGTCACATGACCCAGAATAGACTGTTTCAGTGCAACAGGTTGGACTCCATGTTACTGCTTATCTTATTTCTAATACTGTGAAACTGATACTGATTTTAATCCTTAGACTGTCGTTCACTCTGTGAACAGATCAAACCTGCTGAAACGTTTCTTCAAAACTTCCTGTTGTTGATTCAACCCATCAGCTGAGATCAGAGACACACACGTCTTTAAATCTTTGAACTTCACTGACAGAAACTCTGAAAACAGTACACTGTGAAGAGTAAAACCTCTTATCAACGACCATCTGATGTATTGTGTTTAAAGAATCAATAAACTGATCAGCAGTCTAATTCTGTTTCAGTGTTATCAGACAAACCACGGAAACCAGCTTCAACATCTGTTAAAGAAACCAGAAACGTAAAATGTACGTCACCAGAAGAAGAAATGTGTTTGAACAGATGTTTGGGAACGACATCGACATCAGAACAGCCTCACCTCCGTCACCATGGTGATGTAACACCTGAGCGGAGGCGGGATTACTGATGCTGATCAGGTCAGAGGATTAAAACAGCAGATTAATGTGACAAACACCCATCTCAGGAATAATCACTCATCTGGGTCAAAACCAAAAGACTCCTACAAGGGACAAATGCATGCTGGGAAAAAAGTTTCAAGACCACAAGTGGATCACAACACACTTAATAAAAACATACTGGATAAATATATTTATCTGCATCTTGAACCAAGATTATTCATTAATATTTATATTCGTTATTTCAAACTTCATGAGTTTACTTCAGTTTACTACATTTTTATTTTTTTATCTTTATTTATTTTCTTTATCATCTGATGTCATGTTTTCTCCTGTATTTCTCTTATTTTTTTATCCTGTTTTGTTTTTTGTGGAGGGTCGGGTGTGTTTAATGACAGTTAATGAAACATTTAAGTAAACATGAGGCTCCACTGAAGTCCTGCAGCACCTGAACTCCTCAGGAACCTGCCAGGATCCTGTTTGTGGACTTGAGCTGGAAACACGTCTCAGACTTTGTACATTTCATTTAAATAACAGATGCATCCATGTTAATTTTGCAATATTTTACTGTATATTTTATTTTATTTTTGTCAGCATCCTTTGGCCTGTTTGATCGCAGGCAATCACAGACGTTCTGAGCTCCTCTGTTTGCTGCTCGACACTTTGAACTGTGCAGATAAGAACAGTAAGACAGTTGCTTCAGTGTCGAGTGAACGCTGCTGGCGTAAGTTACAAATGAAACACAGGAAGTGAAATGTGAAAGGGACAGGAAGTCGCCATGTCAGGAGGGAGGAAGTTCATCTGTACCTTCTGCTCTGGATTGTTATTATATTATTAATATTATTCAGATTATTACATCAGCAACCTTCCACCATGTTCAGGTCCTGTTCTAGGGGTCAAAGGTCACGCAGACCTGTTTCGAACTTACCTTCTCGACAGGTGAGACGGTGGGCGGGATCGACCCCTGACCCTCAGACTCCTCCAGCCAGTTCCTCCTCGCCAGCTCCTCCCACTCCGCCTGCATCTTATCCCAGAACTCGGTGTCCGACTGAAACACACACACACACGTCACTCAGTGTGTGACTAGTCCAAACACACCATGTCCTATACTTCCCATCATGCACCTGTGTAGTGCCTCTCATTGGCCTGGTAGCATGCTCATCTTTAAACTCACAGTGAAAGTGAACAGACTCAAGCTCAGCTGAACTGTGGATTGTCTTTAACTGAACATTAATGTTGCTGCAGGACTGCGTCTCCTCTGAGCTGTGTGATGTAGGAACATATAAATACTGGATCATCATTAAAAACTCAGCAGGAAAAGATTTCAGCTCGTGGCCTTTACTTCACCTCCTCCCAGCTCACAGGCACATTTTGTTTGCTTCCTGTTGTGAAACTCCAGTATGGAAGTTATTTTTCTTCATATCAAAGCTTGTTTTCTCGTGATGATGAGATAAGCAATCAGTCTCAGTGGGGTTGGGGTGTTTTTTAGAGCAAAAATGTGAAAGCATACATGAAGTGACTCTGTCCTGTTAGTCTGCTCCCTGCAGTGTAATCAGTGATTGATCTGTGATTGGTTTTGAATCAGTCTGTGTTACACTGTGCATCTGGTTTATCTCCATTCGAGGCACGTTGAGATCATCAATAAAAGAGAAACATGTCTCGGTAATACAAAACAAAGGCTGTATTTTTATCATAAACGTGTCCTGTCGACCTCTGAGGATTAAAACACCTGCAGCTAAATTCAGATACTGTCAGCTGTGATGAAGAAGAGCTTTTAATCAGAGGAGACGCTGTGATTGGTTCACTGAGCCGAGCCGACTGACTGAAGAGCAGAAAGGCACGGACCCATCGACACAAGTCTCAAATTAAAAATCTGACAGAAAATCTGCACTTTAATCACAGAGCTGTTAGTTCACTGAGTCTGAGCGTCAGATATCGCTCAGGGTGAAACAGCCTCAACGTCCCGACCGACTGTGGGAGGACGCAGAGACCTGAAGGTGAAGTTCAGGTTTAATGAAGTTGAAATTAACGAGATATAAACTCTGAACCTGTTCATCGTCGGTGACTGACGAACCGCAGCTGCTTCTGACAGTTTAAAATGTTTCCTGAAATGTTATGTCGTCCTCGCTGCGTGTTTCTCAGCATGTGATGAACTCCTTTATTTATGCTCACGTCCTTTGCGTGTCAGCCAGAGTCCTTCTGCACCAAACACAGCGGGACAGACGAGACCAGCTCAGGGCTACTTTCAGGGTCAGATATGAAACCTGATCCTGAGTCTGCTGGTTCGTCCTGATCTGATCTGAGAGCTGCGTCAATCATTTCAATGTTTGCTGAATCACTGAGTTCTCAGATGACACGAAGTACAGAGCAGATCCCAGATCAGCAGCACACCCATGATACCTGATACAGCGGGGCAAAAAAGTATTTAGTCAGCCACCAATTGTGCAAGTTCTCCCACTTAAAAGATGAGAGGTCTCCAATTTTCATCATAGGTACACTTCAACTATGAGAGACAGAATGAGAAAAAAAAAATCCAGAAAATCACATTGTCTGATTTTTAAAGAATTTATTTGCAAATTATGGTGGAAAATAAGTATTTGGTCAATAACAAAAGTTCATCTCAATACTTTGTTATATACCTCTTTTGTTGGCAATGACAGAGGTCAAACGTTTTCTGTAAGTCTTCACAAGGTTTTCACACACTGTTGCTGGTATTTTGGCCCATTCCTCCATGCAGATCTCCTCTAGAGCAGTGATGTTTTGGGGCTGTCGCTGGGCAACACGGACTTTCAACTCCCTCCAAAGATTTTCTATGGGGTTGAGATCTGGAGACTGGCTAGGCCACTCCAGGACCTTGAAATGCTTCTTACGAAGCCACTCCTTCGTTGCCCGGGCGGTGTGTTTGGGATCATTGTCATGCTGAAAGACCCAGCCACGTTTCATCTTCAATGCCCTTGCTGATGGAAGGAGGTTTTCACTCAAAATCTCACGATACATGGCCCCATTCATTCTTTCCTTTACACGGATCAGTCGTCCTGGTCCCTTTGCAGAAAAACAGCCCCAAAGCATGATGTTTCCACCCCCATGCTTCACAGTAGGTATGGTGTTCTTTGGATGCAACTCAGCATTCTTTCTCCTCCAAACACGACAAGTTGAGTTTTTACCAAAAAGTTCTATTTTGGTTTCATCTGACCATATGACATTCTCCCAATCCTCTTCTGGATCATCCAAATGCTCTCTAGCAAACTTCAGACGGGCCTGGACATGTACTGGCTTAAGCAGGGGGACACGTCTGGCACTGCAGGATTTGAGTCCCTGGCGGCGTAGTGTGTTACTGATGGTAGCCTTTGTTACTTTGGTCCCAGCTCTCTGCAGGTCATTCACTAGGTCCCCCCGTGTGGTTCTGGGATTTTTGCGGGGTGAGATCTTGCGTGGAGCCCCAGATCGAGGGAGATTATCAGTGGTCTTGTATGTCTTCCATTTTCTAATAATTGCTCCCACAGTTGATTTCTTCACACCAAGCTGCTTACCTATTGCAGATTCAGTCTTCCCAGCCTGGTGCAGGTCTACAATTTTGTTTCTGGTGTCCTTTGACAGCTCTTTGGTCTTGGCCATAGTGGAGTTTGGAGTCTGACTGTTTGAGGTTGTGGACAGGTGTCTTTTATACTGATAACGAGTTCAAACAGGTGCCATTAATACAGGTAACGAGTGGAGGACAGAGGAGCCTCTTAAAGAAGAAGTTACAGGTCTGTGAGAGCCAGAAATCTTGCTTGTTTGTAGGTGACCAAATACTTATTTTACCGAGGAATTTACCAATTAATTCATTAAAAATCCTACAATGTGATTTCCTGGATTCTTTCCCCCATTCTGTCTCTCATAGTTGAAGTGTACCTATGATGAAAATTACAGGCCTCTCTCATCTTTTAAGTGGGAAGAACTTGCACAATTGGTGGCTGACTAAATACTTTTTTGCCCCACTGTAGATAACACATCAACTCACAGGAGGACAGTTTGAAAGGACAAGGCGGTGTGTGTTGTGTGTGTGTGTGTGTGTGTGTGTGTGTGTGTATGTGTGTGTGTGTGAGATTAAACCTCAACAGCAGCCTTCGCTCTGACAAACTCGTCCTCCAGAGACTCCTTTCTGGCCAGCAGGGAACGAGTTCGTCTGCGCTGTCTGGACGCCCCACAGTCCTGAAAACACACACACACACACACACAGGTCAGCCAGCAGCTGTCAGTGCAACAGGAAAGACAAACCAAGAGACTCCAAAAAAGGTGTTCTTCTGTGTTGGTGTCTCTGCACATCTTTTCTTTACGTTGTCAGCACTCTGGTCAGTATTTTATGCTGCTGTATAAACATCAGCTGACCTGCGTTGAAGATATGAAGTCTAGATCATCGAAGCTGTGGATGTCGAAGGAGTTCTTCGTTAGAGGATCAGTTTTAAACTCTGCAGACCTGAAAGAGGGAAATACAACCCTGTGAAGTCACACTGAGCATTTTACTGCCACAGTGACAGACAGACAGACAGATTCATATTTACCACAGCAGTTCACTGGAGGAGTGGTGTGAGGTGCACCTCTTCTCGTATTTCCTGCGGCCGCCGTCCTCCATGTCCAGGTTCACCTCGTCCCATTTGTCCAGAGGAGACGACAGACTGACTGTGAACCAAACAAACCACAGACCTCAAACACATTAACACTTTCAGGTTAATTCAGTTCAGTCTGGAGACCAAATCTCTGTCCCATCGTCACATGTTTATCAGACAGTAAGAGAAGAGTAAGAGTAAGAGGACACGGAGCTGAAACAGGAAGTGAAATTCTCATCACAGTAAAAGCTCAGATTAAAGTCGGCCTCCACTGGTTTTTACTCACAACTGACTGAGTTCAAAGCTTTTAACAAAATGAACATCGACCTGAAGCTGTTTCAGTCTGACAGCAGCTGAACTGGAGTGACCTGATTTCACTGGTTTGTCCATGAATGTCAAGTGTTTCATATCAGTCAGCGCAGTCAGCTTTTAGTTCGAGGTTTTTATTCATTTTAAGATAAACAGCCATTGCTGCAGCTGACAAACTACAATAATGAACTTTTTCATCTTTCTGTTAAGTAAAATGTTGTTTCTGATAAAATAGCTGAGTTTCTGTGCAGATACAATTTTTTTGTCCACTTGATGGGTCGAGCTCTGACTTATTAGCATCTTAGAGAGTAGTTCATGCTAACAGGTTAGCAAACAGCACCGTCATCCACATCTGGCTCACACTGAAAACACAATCTGAGCAGCGACAGTGTCAGTAAGTGCTTGTGGAGTTCCTCAGGGCTCTTTTCTTGGTCCTCTGTGTTTTCCATTTAAAGCTGCATTTTGCTTTTATTGATTCTCTCTTGGAGGCAGCAGAACAATCTGTAAGCTGACATGTTATTGCCTCATGAAGACATGAAAACATGTTAATGAACCGTGTCACATGCTTCCTGTGTGTTGCTTCAGTCTACTGTACCTGAGTCCAGAGAGATCCTCTTAGGTGTTCTGGGGCTGGCAGGCAGGTGTTCCACCTCCACCTGGATCAGCTCCGTCTCATCAGGTCTCGTCCGGCGTCGAGGGCTCCTGGAGCTGCCCTTCCTCCTCAGAGGGCTCCTCCTCTGCTCTTTGTTACTGCTGCTGCTGCTGCCTCCGACACCACTGCTGCCACTACTGCCCCCGTTACTGCCGTTACTGCCCCCGCTGCTCTCCCCCGGCTCACTGAGGTCCACCAGGTCCAGAGCTGTGGACAGAACTGCAGGACGACAGGACACAGGTCAGATAATGAAGGGTTAACAAGTCTGACAGGTTTGTTTTAGAGGAAGAACGTCACAATATCGTGAGCCTCAACTTAAGTCTGACTTTATTTAGCCAGATGATCTGATTTCAGTTCATGTAACAGGTCACATGTGAGTGATGGGTGTACAAAAACTCTCTCTCTGTTTCACTTTGGATCATTAAGGACTGTCCCCGACTTTTTTTGAAGATTTAAAATGTTTCAAAGAGAAGAAACGATCAACAGAAAACAGGAAGCCGTCACTTCAGATTTCTAATCAATTTCTTATCAATAAGCTCAGTATTGTAACATCTGTTTCCACTCCAGAGAGGTGTTTCCATTATTTAGTCTAGCCTTGCATATATAAATAAGGGTGGACAGAATAATAGAAACACCTGTCAGTCTAACTCACATATAAACACGTCGTCCTCACAGTGTCAAACAGAAGAAGAAGAAGCAGAAAGGCTCAGCTGTCCACAGACGTTTGGTCCCTCTGACAGGATGTCTGTGTGCTCAATTAAAATTCTACCTTTGCATACCTTCACAAGAATGGATTATTTTCTTATTGACAATCAGTTAATTCCTTTGGTCCAGTTGTGCGACTATCAGAGTATTGTGATATCAGACCATGCCCCAGTCGTTTTATCCATGAGCCCTCCTAATTTCCCTCAGATTACAAGACACTGGTGTTTTAATTCATCCCCATTGTCTGATAGCAAATTTGTAAAATTCGTGGAAGAGCAATTATCCACCTTTCTTGAAATAAATAATTCTCCTGAAACTTCTAGACGGGTAAGATGCTGGCTAACCAGTTCAGAGAAACCAAAGCAACGCAACATATCACAGAAATTAGAATGGAAGATGGCAAACTGACCACAGATTTCTCCCAAATTAATGACACTTTCAGTAACTTTTATAACAAACTTTACAAATTCCCAGATAACAGTACCCCAATGCAGAACTTTTTAAATAATTTAAATATCCCTGTACTGTCTTCTGATGGTCAGGGAAACTTGGAGAAGCCCATCACAAAGGAAAATAGCCATCGCCATTTCTTATTTGCATTCTGGAAAGTCATCATTCTCTTCAATACTCAAAATCAACTCTGTACAATGTTTTCAGACTCACCCAAATTAGGTAGACTTCCTGCATCACTTACTGAAGCCTGTATCACGCTGGTGGCCAAGAAGGGCAAGGATCCAGTGGATTGCTCGTCCTAATGCCTCTCCTTACTAAATGCTGATGCCAAAATACTGGCTAAAGTTCTAGCGTTTAGGTTAGAGGAAATTCTACCATCGATTATATCAGAAGACCAAACAGGTTTCATTAAAAACCGCCATTCCTATTTTAATGTTAGTCGTGTTAATATTCTTTATACAGCCTCAAATGAGACCCCTGAATGTATCCTGTCTCCAGATGCCGAAACGGCTTTTGACCATGTGAGGTGAAGATATTTGTTTGCAACTTTAGAAAAATTCAACTTTAGTCCAGTTTTTTTTACATGGATAAAGTTACTTTATCACCACCCAATGGCTTCAGTTCTTACCAATTCGCAACAATCGCAACCCTTTAACCTCCTGAGGGGAACCCAACAAGGGTGCCCTTTAAGTCCTTTACTTTTTAATCTGGCAATGGAACCATTAGCAATTGCATTACGTTCCTGAAAAGATATTTCAGGTATTTCGAGGAGCGAGTCTGAGCATAAGGTATCCTTTTATGCAGATGACCTACTAATATTCATATCTGACCCACATACCTCCCTACCCCACGTTATCAATACTTACCCAATTTGGCTACTTTTCTGGTTATAAGTTGAACTTACATAAAAGCAAACTCTTTCCTGTTAATGAAGTGGCACTACACTAATCTCCCTTTCAAGGTTGTTGCAAAGCAGTTTACTTATTTAGGCATCACAATCACAAGAAAACACAGCGGTCTCTTTGAAGAAAAAATTCGGAGCCTAATGCAGTGGTCCCCCTTCTGCATGTCTCTGGTGGGCCGGATTAATTCAGTTAAAATGAATATCCTCCCTAAATTCTATTTCAATCCATACCAACTTTTATTCCCAAATCTTTTTTTGATTCATTAGATTCTATCACTGCATGTGGAACTGACTGACAATGAACGGGATTCAATATTGGAACATGTCAATTCAACATCCTTCTGTGCCCAGCACTGTCTGCTACAATTTAAGGTGGTACACATGGCCCACATATCAAAAGAGAAACTTTCTCGTATATATCCAGATTTTAGTCCATGCTGTAATAAATGTAAAGGAGGTGTAGCCTCACTTATTCATATGTATTGGTCATGTCCCAGTTTGGGAAAATTCTGGAGAGAGATTTTCCAAACTCTTTCCACTGTCCTCAACCTTGACCTTACACCTGACCCTCTGATCGCTCTCTTTGGCATTACTGGAAGAGATGATTCTCGTTTGACTGCATGTAAATGCCGCTCATTGTCGTTTGCTTCTCTTCTGGCCAGGTCGAGCAGTACTACTAAGATGGAGGGATGCTGCCCCGCCCACCCATGCCTCAATGGCTGGGGGACTTGATGTCCTGTCTGTGGTTGGGTTAGGGAGAAAATCCGTTACTTCAATCCATAATTCATACAAAAAGTTTTTGAATGTGTGGGGACCTTTCCTTTACCACTTTCAAGGTCTTTCTTCACAATAGGGCCTCGCTCTTGCAATCCTATCTGCTCTCTCAGGACATGTGGGTCTTACTCACCTAGACAACTGATTACAGATAAATTCTTTTTTTTCAACTTATCCCTGCTTTCAGTTACTCTCTCTCCTCCACCTTCAGTGTAAACATTACCCATTATTTTCAGGAAAGGTGTGTTAATCAGCTCCAGTGTGCTTGTGTTCTGTTCTAATTATGTGCATGTATATATAAATATTCTTCACTGTTGTGTACTTATGTATACAAGAATGTATGTATGTGACTATGTATGTATATATGGTCTCAGTTTGAGGAATAAGGGTTTGACAGTTGGAAGGGGTTCATATTGTGCTTCCACTGTTAATATTGCATACAAATGAACAGATGTACTATGTCGATAAAAAATAAATAAAAAATGATGAGAAAGAAAAAAAAAATTCTACCTTTGCTTCTTTCTGTGCTGTATTGTCGTGGTGTCTGTGTGATCAACATCGGTGAAAATAATATTACATTACATGTTTTTCATCATAAGCAGCAGAAACTGAGGAGTTACATGCATCCTCAGACCGAACAGTGACCTTTAAATGTCTTTATCAAACAGCGTGATCTGCACTCTGCTCCTCTGAAATAAACACAGAAACAAAGACTCCTAATGAATGTGAGGAGGAGGACGAGGCCGACAGCAGGTCAGAGGGGGTAATTAATGGCTGCTGTACCTACTGAGAGGAGGTGACAGATGGGCACAGAGGAGGAGGGAGGACGGCCAAGGACACAAAGTTAGAAGGACGGGAAGATTTGGGAGGAAACAGAGAAACGATGGGGGGAGGAGGTCAGAGAGATGAAGAAGAGAGGAGGTGAGAGGAGGACAAGAAGAAAACAGGAAGGAGAGGAAACATGATGAGTGAGGAGTAAAGAGAAAAGGTGAGGAAGACAGAGGAGGAGGAGAAGTATGGAGGTTATTCTACAGGATGTCTGTCTGTCTCCCCTCAGATGAACTGTAGTTACTTCATAATGGAGCAGAAGAGGAGGAGCTGATGAGCAGCAGGAGTCAGAGGGGGAGTCGGGGGGAGGTGATAATTAGCGTGAGTCTACCTGCTGTGTTGGAGGTCAGGGGTCGGGCGGAGGGTGCGTCGCTCCGGCTCTCTGACAGGAAGTCATCGATGGAGGGACTCAGCAGGGGTCGGCTCTCCTGCTGCTCCCGAACCAGCTGGAGAGGAGAAACTCTTGGTTAGAGAGCAGAGAGAAGATGTGCTCGACAAACAGCCTTTATACCTGCATATGTGCAAATATACATACATGTGGGGTGTAAATACACATAAAACAGTTTTGACCATCAACAGGAAGCTTTGTTTTTTTCTGTGTTTCAGCCTGTTTAGTGCTCCTGCAGTCTTTAGTCTCTGCAGCATCATGGATGTTCACACACTGACTACTGAGCAAAAACTGAAAAACAGGAAGCTTCTGCAGCTACAAGGCCTAATGTTTGGCCCCTGATGTTCTTTGATTCAATGCTGCTTTAAACAATAAAACATGCAAACTTCCAAAGAGGGTCAGTACTTTCTGAAGGCACTGAGTCTTTAGATAAACCACGACTGCAGAAACTGAAGAGAAAGGAAACATGCACAGGTCTCAGTGTAATGTGGTGACTGCTCCAAATATAATGAAATGTGTGTTTTTACACAAAAGAATCATTTCATGTTTTAAATCTTAAATCCAGTTATGAACGGCTGCTTTATTCATCAGACTTTAAACAAAGAGCTGTCTTCCTCCCCCCATCCATGTTCACGACATGACAACATCACCATCATTAATCATCGGGAGCTCGAGGGACGCTGGAGAAGCTCTCTGAGTACGAACTAAACTGTACAGGTGACCGAGGCGTCGTTCACTCAGGAGACCAACACCTGTCGGGACGCTGAGGCGACCCTGCAGGTGTGAAATGAGTTTTTCTTCAGTTTGTTTCCTAAAATGTCACAAAGTTCTTTTAAGGTAACGAAGTGCTGCAGCTCTCCTGGGGGCAATGAAAGGCATTCTGGGAAACGTAGGACAAAATGCAATCTTTAATTCATTGCTTCAATCTGATTTAACCTGATCTCTGTGTGTGTGTGTGTGTGTGTGTGTGTGTGTGTGTGTGTATGTTTGCCTTCATAATCCTAATCCACACAGCCTATGTTCATCCACATGTCAATGGGAATATGCTCGTATTTAATCCTGTCAAAGAGCACAACAGCTCCACTGTCAGTGAAAAACATCCAGAATCTGATCTCACTCCTGCTCCTGGCTGAGGAAAAGACTTTTACTTGTATTTATTTCTCAGTCTGTCCTCAGCCTGTTCCTCATTTTTTCTGCCCCGTTGTATTTATAATATTCCACACGACAAAGACTGACTGATAGAGAAGAGTCCTGTTAGATGTTCGTCCATCCCCACAAGGACACTGAGAGCTGTGAGATGACTGTGAGGTCGACAGTTTCATCTTTTATTGTCACGACGAGCTGATGAAGCTGCTGAAGGAAGCCTCGAGCCTGAAGGAAACACCGGAGCGGTTTCTGAGCTCCACAGCTCACCTTCAGTCAACTTCAGACGATGAGTCACCAAAACCACAGTGAAAATGCAGCGCTGCAGTCTGTGATCACTCTGATCAATATCTATGATCAATATCTATCATCATTCATGCACTGCTGACTGATGGAGCAGAGCTCTGATTGGACGAAGAGCTGCAGAGAAAGGGCCTGTCGGTATGCGACAGGATCGACACACTGAGTCAATTCAGGCTCATTGTTTCTATAGAAACTGTATGAAATACTGTCATATTGATTACATCATAAATATTATTATATATTTTAATATATTATTCATGTTCATTACACCTGTCAGTCAGTCACTTCCCTTCCTGTTGGGATTATTTAAAACATCGTTCTTCAGTTCCTGTTCAGTTCTGAACATCAGGGAGCTGCTGATCACATAGTTTGATCAGCAGAAAGTCCAAATGAAGAAGCTAACGTAGCTTTTAGCTGTGCTGCTAACAGCATCATTGAAGCTTCAGAGTTTAAACTGTGCGGATCATTAAACGAGCGGCCTGATTTCACAGACGTCCTGGTAGTTATGTTGTCGTGGATGGAGATAAATAAGTGACGTTATTGTTTTGTATTTGTAGATATTTATGATGTGTTCACAGACGATGTTAGTTTGCTGGTTTGTAATATTTCTGTTTGTCGTGTGCAGACACATCTGTGTAATCTGAAGCATCACTGTAGTTTTTAACATTAAAACAACTTAAACATTGGTGACTTTATGAGAACAGATTTCTTCTTCTTCTGCTCATTTTCACATAAGAATTTCTAGAGTTAAGTTAGAGTTAGTTAAAGTGCACATTTCTGTAAAATGGGACTGATCCTGGTGTGCAGGTGTATCTAACAGATCTCTGCTGGTGAACTGATGATCGAACAGAAATGAAGAGAAAAACTACAGTGAGGAGAGTTTCCTGTTGGACTGTAGCTGGTAAAACTAAACATGAAGCTGCAGCTTTCTGGCAAACAAGAAAAAACAAAAGAAAAGAAAGAAGAAAAAGGAAAATGAATCTCTGAGATAACAAACAAGTGTGGTCATCATGCCAACCTTGGTTGTCACGGTGAGGAGGGTGTTTCCTTCTGAGGATGCCTTTTTACCAGGAAGCTCCTTCAGCACCATGGCAACGACCCTTTCCCCTTTGCCCTACAACAGGCAGATCGACAGGGTTCATTCATTCATTCAGGAGCTTCACATTCACTCAGACAAACATCCTCAAACAGAGCCGAGCACAAACCAACAGTCACACTGCTGACGGGCTCTGAAGCAAGGCAGCAGGAGGCTGCAGGGCGGAAAACAAACCAATGATTGAAGGAAAAGAAAAGAAATAATAAAAGAAATGATGAGGTGACGAAGGTCCTTTTCTAAAATTTGGTTTGTAACATTCCCATTTCAGTTTTCAGCAGAAAGAACTATGAAAATATAAAGAATAAATACAGATGCTCTCCTGTGTGCGGGCCTCTAAAGATTATATTTATTTATTCATCTGAATAATATTTTATCAATAATCATTTAGATAGAAAACAGTGAAAATGTGATAAGCTCATCAAACGTCTTAGTTTGTCCAAACAATAATCAAATCCCAAAAATATTCAATTCTTTATAACGCAAAACAAGAAAGTGTCAATTTTTCACATCTGAGAACCTGAACAATCAAACTGCCGATCAGTTTTTTATTGATCTGCTAAACAAAGGTCTAAAGAAATCTCTCTTAATGTTCACGACTGACAGACTTAAAGCTAAACTGATTGACCGATCGATGCTTTATGATCAATCAAACTTGTGAAGTTGCTTGTTCCCAGGAGGCGACTTCATTATGTGAACGAACATTTCTGAGAGCACACACACACACACACACACACACACACACTCTCTCACACTCACACACACACACTCAGCAGCTCTTGGCAGCTGGACTGTGTTAAACTCACAGAAAGTTTGTTGTGTGAAAAGCAGGAAGTGGTTTAACCTTCAGCCTGACGTTGCCTCAACATGCAGTAATACTACAATACTACTGCAGTACTGCACCGACAGTAATACTACACTTCATGCAGTACTCAAAGAAACACTCTATCATTTCTCTGTGCAGCCAGTACTGCTAGCCTAGCTTAGCACAAAGACTGGAGGCAGGTGGAACTGCTAGCCTTAGCTGTTAGCCGGTGTAATACTAGTCACATATCCAACATGTTAGCAGCTAGCATGTCCTTCAGGGAATTTAGATACAAAATCCAACAAACATACAAGAATCTGGTACTACATCAATCCAGATACAAAGATCCAGATGTGACTGATCCAGATGTGTCAGATCCAGGTAAAAGGATCTGCAGTGAATAAAAGCTCAGCTCTGTTTGCAGTGATCAGTGATCTCGGTAGAGGGCTGGCTCCAGATACACTCATTTCCACACAAGGATTTAATCCAGATCCTGTTCTAGATTCAGGGTCGGGACAGCCGGTTGGACACACTCTGCATGAATCTGCTATTTTCAGTGTTTCCATCTGATAAATGAACAGAGCTGTTTCCTTCTCTCCTGTCGGCCCGGTTTCACATCCAGAACCTTCCTGTTGGTGTTCAGAGTCTGAATGTAAACGTGTCACCGCACAGGTACGGCAGGTGAGCCTGAACATCACGAAGAAGAGGAGGTCTGCCTCAGTGAGTGCAGCAGGCAGGTTATCAATAAAACATCAGCCACAGCTGAATTATTAGAGCGGACGTGAGCGAGAGCAGAGACGGACTCAGCTGCTGCTTCACAGAAACAGTCTGTGTGACCAGCGCCGCCATCGCCATCATTTATCGTTTACATCGTTTACATCGTTTGCTCTCAGGTGTGTCTGACGCCGACCGTCACAGCTGGGCTTCGTTTGGAGCAGTGACAGTGCAGGAGGAGAGTCCCTGCATTGATTCATGACACACATGAAGCACGACACGAGCTCGTCCATCAGAAAACTCATCCTTCATCTGCACACACACACACACACACACACACACACTCTGTATGTTCATTTCTGTTTACTAAATATTAACCCACGTATGACTAAAAGCCTCAAACATTAATCTCTTATTAATCTGGTTTATTCCAGCAGTTAACAGCAGTGTACTCGGTACACTGTGACATCACTGCAGCCACACCCATCAGTGAGCCTGTTTCCACTGTTTCTACTGTTTCTACATTGTTTCTACTGTTTCTTACTGTTTCTACAGTTTCTACTGTTTCTAGTTTCTTTTTCTTCAGTTTCTACAGTTTCTACTGTTTCTTCTGTTTCTACTGTTTCTCTGTTTCTTCTGTTTCTACTGTTTCTAGTTTCTTCTGTTTCTATTGTTTCTATTGTTTCAGTTTCTTCTGTTTCTACAGTTTCTTCTGTTTCTACAGTTTCTTCAGTTTCTACTGTTTCTACTGTTTCTATTTCTACAGTTTCTTTTCTACTGTTTCTTCTGTTTCTACTGTTTCTTGTTTCTTCTGTTTCTACTGTTTCTTCTGTTTCTTCTGTTTCTATTGTTTCTGTTTCTACAGTTTCTTCTGTTTCTAGTTTCTTCGGTTTCTTCTGTTTCTACTGTTTCTATTGTTTCTACAGTTTCTTCTGTTTCTACAGTTTCTTCTGTTTCTTCTGTTTCTACTGTTTCTTGTTTCTTCTGTTTCTACTGTTTCTACTGTTTCTTCTGTTTCACTGTTTCTACTGTTTCTTCTGTTTCTTCTGTTTCTATCTGTTTCTACAGTTTCTTCTGTTTCTTCTGTTTCTACTGTTTCTTCTGTTTCTAGTTTCTTCAGTTTCTACTGTTTCTTCTGTTTCTACTGTTTCTACTGTTTCTTCTGTTTCTACTGTTTCTTGTTTCTTCTGTTTCTACTGTTTCTCTGTTTCTTCTGTTTCTACTGTTTCTTGTTTCTTCTGTTTCTACTGTTTCTTGTTTCTTCTGTTTCTTCTGTTTCTATTGTTTCTATCTGTTTCTTCTGTTTCTACAGTTTCTACTGTTTCTTCTGTTTCTTCTGTTTCTACTGTTTCTTCTGTTTCTACTGTTTCTTGTTTCTTCTGTTTCTACAGTTTCTTCAGTTTCTACTGTTTCTACTGTTTCTTCTGTTTCTATCTGTTTCTACAGTTTCTTCTGTTTCTCTGTTTTCTGTTTCTACTGTTTCTTCTGTTTCTAGTTTCTTCTGTTTCTACTGTTTCTTCTGTTTCTACTGTTTCTTGTTTCTTCTGTTTCTACTGTTTCTTGTTTCTTCTGTTTCTACTGTTTCTTGTTTCTTCTGTTTCTACTGTTTCTTGTTTCTTCTGTTTCTACTGTTTCTTGTTTCTTCTGTTTCTACTGTTTCTCTGTTTCTTCTGTTTCTACTGTTTCTTGTTTCTTCTGTTTCTACTGTTTCTGTTTCTTCTGTTTCTACTGTTTCTTCTGTTTCTACTGTTTCTAGTTTCTTCTGTTTCTTCTGTTTCTACTGTTTCTACAGTTTCTTCTGTTTCTTCTGTTTCTACAGTTTCTTCTGTTTCTACCTGTTTCTTCCTGTTTCTTCTGTTTCTCAGTTTCTACAGTTTCTTCTGTTTCTACTGTTTCTAGTTTCTTCTGTTTCTACCTGTTTCTTCTGTTTCTACTGTTTCTATTGTTTCTGTTTCTACTGTTTCTTCATTTCTACAGTTTCTTCTGTTTTTCTGTTTCACTGTTTCTTCTGTTTCTAGTTTCTTCTGTTTCTAGTTTCTTCTGTTTCTTCTGTTTCTAGTTTCTTCTGTTTCTCTGTTTCTACTGTTTCTTCTGTTTCTAGTTTCTTCTGTTTCTACTGTTTCTTCTGTTTCTACTGTTTCTTGTTTCTTCTGTTTCTACTGTTTCTGTTTCTGTTCTGTTTCTTCTGTTTCTACTGTTTCTCTGTTTCTTCTGTTTCTTCTGTTTCTAGTTTCTTCTGTTTCTTCTGTTTCTAGTTTCTTCTGTTTCTACAGTTTCTTCTGTTTCTACTGTTTCTACACTGTTTCTGTTTCTACAGTTTCTTCTGTTCTTTCTGTTTCTAGTTTCTACTGTTTCTACTGTTTCTTCTGTTTCTAGTTTCTTCTGTTTCTACAGTTTCTTCTGTTTCTACTGTTTCTAGTTTCTTCTGTTTCTACCTGTTTCTTCTGTTTCTTCTGTTTCTTCTGTTTCTTCTGTTTCTTCTGTTTCTTCTGTTTCTACAGTTTCTTCTGTTTCTTCTGTTTCTACTGTTTCTAGTTTCTGTTTCTGTTTCTTCTGTTTCTACAGTTTCTACTGTTTCTTCTGTTTCTACTGTTTCTAGTTTCTTCTGTTTCTTCTGTTTCTACTGTTTCTTGTTTCTTCTGTTTCTTCTGTTTCTAGTTTCTTCTGTTTCTACTGTTTCTCTGTTTCTACTGTTTCTATTGTTTCTAGTTTCTGTTTCTCAGTTTCTACTTTTCTTCTGTTTCTCTGTTTCTACTGTTTCTCTGTTTCTTCTGTTTCTACTGTTTCTTCTGTTTCTACTGTTTCTTGTTTCTTCTGTTTCTACTGTTTCTGTTTCTGTTTCTTCTGTTTCTACTGTTTCTTGTTTCTTCTGTTTCTACTGTTTCTTGTTTCTTCTGTTTCTACTGTTTCTTGTTTCTTCTGTTTCTACTGTTTCTTGTTTCTTCTGTTTCTACTGTTTCTTGTTTCTTCTGTTTCTACTGTTTCTTCTGTTTCTTCTGTTTCTACTGTTTCTACTGTTTCTTCTGTTTCTACTGTTTCTTCTGTTTCTAGTTTCTTCTGTTTCTTCTGTTTCTACTGTTTCTACTGTTTCTACAGTTTCTTCTGTTTCTACAGTTTCTTCTGTTTCTCTGTTTCTACTGTTTCTACAGTTTCTACAGTTTCTTCTGTTTCTACTGTTTCTTCTGTTTCTAGTTTCTTCGGTTTCTTCTGTTTCTACAGTTTCTACTGTTTCTTCTGTTTCTTCTGTTTCTACTGTTTCTTCTGTTTCTATTGTTTCTATTGTTTCTTCTGTTTCTATTGTTTCTACAGTTTCTTCTGTTTCTACAGTTTCTCAGTTTCTACTGTTTCTACTGTTTCTTCTGTTTCTACTGTTTCTACTCTGTGTTTCTTCTGTTTCTTCTGTTTCTACTGTTTCTTCTGTTTCTACTGTTTCTTGTTTCTTCTGTTTCTACTGTTTCTGTTTCTTCTGTTTCTTCTGTTTCTACTGTTTCTGTTTCTTCTGTTTCTACTGTTTCTACTGTTTCTTCTGTTTCTTCTGTTTCTTCTGTTTCTATTGTTTCTATTGTTTCTTCTGTTTCTACAGTTTCTAGTTTCTTCTGTTTTCTGTTTCTACAGTTTCTTCTGTTTCTAGTTTCTTCTGTTTCTTCTGTTTCTACTGTTTCTTGTTTCTTCTGTTTCTACTGTTTCTTGTTTCTTCTGTTTCTACTGTTTCTTGTTTCTTCTGTTTCTACTGTTTCTAGTTTCTGTTTCTGTTTCTTCTGTTTTCTGTTTCTACTGTTTCTTCTGTTTCTACAGTTTCTTCTGTTTCTTCTGTTTCTACAGTTTCTTCTGTTTCTTCTGTTTCTTCTGTTTTCTGTTTCTAGTTTCTTCTGTTTCTTCTGTTTCTACAGTTTCTTCTGTTTCTACTGTTTCTAGTTTCTTCTGTTTCTACTGTTTCTTGTTTCTTCTGTTTCTACTGTTTCTTGTTTCTTCTGTTTCTACTGTTTCTTGTTTCTTCTGTTTCTACTGTTTCTCTGTTTCTTCTGTTTTTCTGTTTCTGTTTCTTCTGTTTCTACAGTTTCTTCTGTTTCTACTGTTTCTTCTGTTTCTTCTGTTTCTCTGTTTCTAGTTTCTTCTGTTTCTTCTGTTTCTACAGTTTCTACTGTTTCTTCTGTTTCTGTTTCTGTTTCTCTGTTTCTACAGTTTCTACTGTTTCTACTGTTTCTAGTTTCTTCTGTTTTCTGTTTCTCAGTTTCTACTGTTTCTTCTGTTTCTTCTGTTTCTCAGTTTCTTCTGTTTCTTCTGTTTCCACTGTTTCTTCTGTTTCTAGTTTCTTCTGTTTCTACTGTTTCTTCTGTTTCTCTGTTTCTACTGTTTCTTCTGTTTCTACTGTTTCTTCTGTTTCTACAGTTTCTTCTGTTTCTACTGTTTCTGTTTCTTCTGTTTCTAC
>CM041533.1:1382472-1447472 GCA_023238725.1 Scortum barcoo | reverse complement strand
GATACTACTGATACTACTGCACCGCTGATACTACTGATACTACTGATACTACTGATACTGCTGATACTACTACTGATACTACTGATACTACTGCTGCTGATACTACTGATACTACTGCTGATACTGCTGCTGATACTACTGCTGATACTGATACCACTGATACTACTGATACTGCTACTGATATACTACTGTTATTACCACTGATACTGCTGATACTACTGATATACTGCTGATACTACTGACTGCTACTACTGATACTGCTGATACTGCTACTGATACTGCTGATACTACTGATACTGATACTACTGATACTACTGATACTGATACTACTGATACTACTGATACTACTGATACTGATACTGATACTGATACTACTGATACTACTGATACTGATACTACTGATACTACTGCAGTACTACTGATACTACTGATACTACTGACTACTACTGATACTACTGATACTACTGATACTGATACTGCTGATACTACTGATACTACTGATACTGATACTGCTGATACTACTGCTGATACTACTGATACTACTGCTGATACTACTGATACTACTGCAGTACTGATACTGATACTGATACTACTGATACTACTGATACTACTGATACTGCTGCTGATACTACTGATACTACTGCTGATACTACTGATATACAGTAGTACTGCTGATACTACTGATACTACTGATACTACTGATACCGCTACTGACTACTGATACTACTGATACTACTGCTGATACTACTGATACTACTGATACTACTGATACTGATACTGCTGATACTACTGATACTACTGATACTACTGATACTACTGATACTGATACTGCTGATACTACTGATACTACTGCTGATACTACACTGCTGCTGATACTACTGCATACTACTGATACCTTTACTGCAGTACTGCTGTACGTGCATGTATGCATATGGGGCCCCTGCTCTTCGGGCCCTCACAGATGCAGATGTGGTCAGTTGAGGTATTTTTATCCTCCCTGGTCCTGCTGATGAATCTTGAATGAGCGTTTCCCCCGAGGCTTTGTGTCGCTGTAAGTACAGGAGCCTGCAGAGGACACTCTGAACAAACAGGTCAGCAGGTCTGACAGCGCAGAGTCAAAGTACGACACGTGAAACATCAGGAGCTTACAGCCGGTTCAAATATTGATCTGCTGTTAAAGTGAGAAGCAGGTTAATGAGTCGGGACGGGTCAGTGAACGCCCCACGAACTCAGTGTGACCCCCCTCAGATCAGAGGCTTCACACTGACTGGCTGACTGACGGCTCACTGCCACGGACAGAAGAGTCAGATTAAGTGGTGAGAGCGACGCTGGATCATTTGGTGCAAAGAGACAGAACACAGCTGGGTCACCGCTGCTCTGCTTCAACGTTCAGCAGGACGGAAACCGTCTCAGACTTCGTGACTCTGCGATCCATCTCGTCTCCAGTCTGAGCTGACCGCGTCTCATTTCTCCATCTGAGTCAGCGTGAGAGGAGATCCAGATCACCACATCTGGGGCGGGGGGGGCAGGAAACGATGGTGTGTGAAGAGACAAACACAGAACGTCTTCATAAACACACACATTAAAACAGGAGAGCACATCGAGGCGCACCCTGAAGGAAGCATCAGATCCACAGCAGCTCAGCCTGTCATGTGATTCATGTATTTATCATTAATCGATCAGGTCTGTGATCAGATTCATCTTCTAAATGTTCAAACACCAGAACAAACCAACGAGGCGAGAAATCAATTATCTGTCAATAATCAGATCTGAATCCACTCTGAGAACGACTGAGTGTGTGTGTGTGTGAGTGTGTGAGAGTGTGTGTGTGTGTGTGTTAGTGTGTGTGTGTGAGACACTCACACACACACACACAGTAACACACAGTCAGCACTTCCTGTCAGCCTGCAGATTTACTTCAACACTGAAACTGAGACCGCAGACTGTTTATAAAGATGGACGACATGTCAGCCCCCCCACCACAGTGAAGTGAAACATCATGCCCCCTGGTGGTGGCAGCTCATAAGCCCCGCCCCCTCCATGTTAGCAGATGGGAGAAACTAAAAAAATCTACATCTACTAAAATATCAAATAAATGTTTCAACCAGCTCTGATCACACTGATGTTTGTTCAAGTGTTTGATTTTCTGATCAGTTTGGTTTTAATTTCTTATGTGATTATATAAAAGAGAGAGGTGATTGACAGCTGTCAATCACATTGTCTGGGCGGGACCTTGATACAGAGGCTCCTCCCCCGATCACTACTGTGCAAATTACATTTTTAGTGCAGCAGGAGGAGGAGACACGTCGTCCATCTTTATAAACAGTCGATAATCAGGACCAAACACTTTAGATTGAAATATGTATATAGAGAGAGATTATAGATTATAGATTATATATATATATTGATTCCTGTTAGGATGAGACTCTTCCTCTCTGACAAAGCGCCTGCTCCGCGACTCGATGATGGTCAGAAACATGAAAATTGTGTTGGAGGATCAAAGCTGGTTTTTCTTCCTGTTTTATCTTCACTTTGTTCAGCAGATCAAAGTCAGCTGCTTCTCTTCAAACGTCCAATCAGCTGCAGGTATTTCAGCGTCTCTTTGGACAGCAGCAGGTCTGAGCAGGTCGTATTTATCACACATAATAAAACACATTTCACATGACGTCTGCAAACACACAACGCCAAAACAAGTTCGACTGCAGCTGGGTGTTCGTTTACTGCTGAAATAATCCAAACGTCACAATCATCAACTAAAGAAAACGCAATGTGAGGAACAAAGGTTCACACAAACCCACAGAGCAGATCAGGTTTAACATCAGGTTTAACACCAGGTTTAACAGGTTTATGATCAGGTTTAACATCAGGTTTATGATCAGGTTTAACAGGTTTATGATCAGGTTTATGATCAGGTTTATGATCAGGTTTAACATCAGGTTTAACATCAGGTTTATAACACCAGGTTTAACATCAGGTTTAACACCAGGTTTAACATCAGGTTTATGATCAGGTTTAACACCAGGTTTAACATCAGGTTTAACATCAGGTTTAACATGATCAGGTTTAACATCAGGTTTATGATCAGGTTTAACATCAGGTTTATGATCAGGTTTAACATCAGGTTTAATGATCAGGTTTAACATCAGGTTTATGATCATAACACCAGGTTTAACAGGTTTATGATCAGGTTTATGATCAGGTTTAACAGGTTTATGATCAGGTTTATGTTTAACATCAGGTTTAACATCAGGTTTATGATCAGGTTTAACAGGTTTATCAGGTTTATGATCAGGTTTATGATCAGGTTTATGATCAGGTTTTATCAGGTTTATCAGGTTTATGATCAGGTTTATGATCAGGTTTATGATCAGGTTTATCAGGTTTAACATCAGGTTTATCAGGTTTACATCAGGTTTATGATCAGGTTTAACATCAGGTTTATCAGGTTTAACAGGTTTATGATCAGGTTTATCAGGTTTAACATCAGGTTTAACATCAGGTTTAACATCAGGTTTATATCAGGTTTAACATCAGGTTTATGATCAGATTAACAATCCGGTTTAGGATCAGGTTTATATCAGGTTTACAGTGTGACAGTAATATTGAAGTCAGTCTAAAATACGTCTTTGATTCATTAATGACTGAATCAATAAATGAATGAATGATATTAATGAATCACATTTATTGAGTGTGTGTGTGTGTTGAGGATGTGTCGGCAGGTGAAGCTCACCTGGACCTGGTACATCTCTCTGAGTCGGTCCTCCTCAGCGGGACTCCACCGTAGCCCGGCTCCGGGGGGGACGAACCGCTCGGTCTGTGTGCGGGGCCTGTGGCTCTGAATCCCCGCAGAGTGCCGCTGATGTCCCGGTCTGCTCCGTCCAGCCTGCCCGACGCCAAAGCTCCCGACCGCCGCGGGATCCGGTGATCATCTCTCTCCGCTCCGGTGGAGGGCGGGATGAAAACAAACCGAGAGGAGCCGAGAGAGCCGAGAGGAGCCTGGGAGAAGAGAGGAGCCGAGAAGAGCCGAGAGGAGCCGAGCCGAGCAGAGCCGAGAAGGAGCCGAGAAGAGCCGAGAAGAGCCGAGGAAGGAGCCGAGGAGGAGCCGAGGAGGGAGAGCCGAGGAAGAGCCGAGGAAGAGGCCGAGGGGAAGAGCCGAGGAGAGCCGAGAAGAGCCGAGCCGAGAAGAGCCGAGAGCCGTGAGCCAGAGAGGAGAGGAGCCGAGAGCCAAGGCCGGAAAGGAGAGGCCGAGGAGGAGAATGAGAAGAGCCGAGGAGCCGAAGAGCCAGGCAGGCCGAGAGAGCCAGAGAGGGCCGAGGAGCCGAGAGGCCGAGGAGGGCCAGTTGAAGGCCGAGGAGCCGAGGAAAGAGAAGAGCCAGGAAGGGCCGGAGCAGAGCCAGAGCCGAGGAGCCGAGGAAGAGCCGAGAGAAGGCGGGAGGGCGAGAGGAGGGGCCGAGAGGAGCGAGAGAGCCGAGAGAGAGGAGCCAGGAAGAGCCAGAGGAGCCGAGGGAGCCGAGAGGCAGGAGCCAAGAGCGAGAGCCGAGAGGGCCGAGGAGGAGCCGAGGAGAGGCAGGAGGAGGAGCAGGAAGAGGAGCCGAAGGAGCCGAGGATGGAGAGAGGACCCTGGGAGCCGGAGCCAGGAGGGGAGGAGCCAGAGCCAGGAGAGGAGCCGAGGAGGAGCCGGGAGGAGAGGCCGAGTAGAGAGGGAGGGAGCCGGAGGGAGCCGAGAAGAGCCGAGCGGAGCCGGAGCTTTGAGGAGCTGAGAAGAGGCGGGAGGAGCCGAGGAGGAGCCGAGGAAGGGAGCCGGAGCTGAGGAGCCGGGAGGAGGAGCCGGGGAGGAATGAGAGGAGCCGGAAGGCAGGCAGGAGGGCGGAGAGGGCAGAGGAGCCGGAGGGAGAGGAGCCGAGGAGAGAGGAGCCGAGAGGAGCGAGAGGAGCCGAGAGGAGCCGAGAGGAGCCGAGAGGAGCCGAGCGGAGCGGGGAAGTTACCGGGACACACGGGACCCATTTCCTTTTACGGATTTCACAATAAAAGCGCCTTTAAGGCTCAATATTAAAATATGTGTGTGTGTGTGTGTGTGTATGTGTATATATATAAATATATATATGTATAAATAACAGCTTCTCAGCAGACAGAAAAACAGCCACAGACATCACTAAATGACGTTCAGCAGAGGTCTGAGGGAAAACGTTAGATTTTCTCTTTTGGTGTTTGATGATGATGATGATGAAGAGCGTTGTCTGTCAGGTGTGAGGTCTGGTGGCTCCTGCTGCACAGAAACATCTGTGCTCTTTGAGTCAGGATTTCCTCTAACCTGTGTGTGTGTGTGTGTATCTACATAAATATCTTACTCATTCTCTGATCTTGACAGCGCTCAAGTTAAATCATGTTAGCCTTTTTTATTGCACTACAGTTCAGTTACTTTTTCAAAGAGCAAGACTTTTTAATCTTAGAAATAGGTCGTTGTTTTAATAAACGTGATGTTGTATTTGACATCTTTTTATTCAGTTTGACTGTCTTAAACAGCCTGGGTTAAAACTTTATTATATAATGATAATTTCTGTGGTCAACAACAGACTTAACTAATGAACAGCTCAGTAAGCCTCCTCATTAAATGATGATCTTCTAATAATCAGACAATATAAAAATACATAACCTTTAATGTCAGAGGCTTTAAATAAAAACACAGCTGATTTTCTTATATTTGTAAATCACCAATCTATCTGAAAAGATGTGGTTTAGTGCCCTCTCACATGTTGGCACAGAGAAAGGTTTGTCAGAAAAGTTTCCCAGTACAGAATGCTTGGTTTTGAATTATAAGCTCCTTTTCAGTTTAATTTTTACTCTTCAGTTTATCTCCAGTCACTACTAAGTGAAAAACACCCGGAATACACATCTGTTACTCTAAAAATACATTTGAGCTGGATTTTTTTTTTGACAATGTATGCTTTTATTTTGAAAGTAAAGTTGCATCCCTCACAGTTTCATTTTCTTCCTGCTTGACACCATGAAAAGTTTTTAGTTTGTGGCTGAAAAGCACAAACGATTTAAGAGAATTTGTCACATTGATTAGTTTATTAGAATTGATTGTTTTTATGAAGAAGCGTTTGAATTGTTGGTAATGACCTTCATAAGAGTCGGGTATAAATCCTGACTTTGTCCACAACGATCAGAGAGTCTTCATCTCAGTCACCTCATTTTAATGTTTCCAAAACCAATCAAGCTAAAAGATCAAATGTGATGTCACAGTTTGATCCTGATGACTGATGAGGATGAAAATATGAACGCTATGAACCTTTAAAGGAGCACGTCTGATCGTTTTCTTCTCCTCAGTGTTAAAAACAAATATTCAGTCTGGACTGTCGGTCAGGTACGATCAGAGGACCTCCCTCACCTGGTTTCTCTGGTGGTCTTACATGTGATCACAGTCCAGATGGGACAGATTACTGGATCAAACATCTGGGTGAAATCATTACCCACAATCCCCTCTAATGTGTGATAATCCAGCCGGGCGAACCACAGACAGACTGACAGACAGTGAATCAGCCACCTCTCCTCCAAACGCTCCTTCACCAACATCAGACATCATCGCTAACGTTCACGAGACCTTCACAGACCTACAAAGACCATCAGAAATGTGAATGACCTTTGTGTGAAGTTATGTTCAGGACCACAACGAGCAGCGGGGGGTGGGGGTTATCTCAGTGGATCACCTGACTTCACATTTATTATCTGAAATACTGATTTTGTCTCGTTTGTTCATAATACACAGAACATAAAATAAACACACAAAAATAGAAAATATAATGTTTCTAACTAAAAGAGTCATTTGGCTGACTGCTGTGGATTACCTGCACCAGGCTGTGTTAGCATGTTAGCATGTTAGCAGGTAAACAAACTCAGTGTGTGTGTTGTTTTTAAGTGTAACGCTGCTCTAATATTTGTCTGTGATTTCTTATAGTTGATACAACAGAGATATTTTATGAATCAAAGGAACAGATCACTGGATGGTGTTAGCTTAGCTTAGCATAGCATAGAGAGCAACACCTGTGAGGCTCCCAGCTGAACGTGTTAACGTCACAGAGAGTAAGCGATGGAGACTGTTAAACACCTTTAACTCTGACAACACCTTAAACACATAATTTCGTAAAGCAGCCTGAAATAATCCTTCATGTCGCTGTGAAAACGCAGCCTTCTTTTAGAACCAACATCCATTTCTGACTGAACACTTACATACTATATAATCTCACACACGTAGGAATAAAGCAGCGCTGTGCTTTCTCTGGAAACAGTCTGAGACTCTGTTACAGCACAGCTTCCTGTCCGAACACATGAAAACATCTATTCTATTCTATTCTATTCTATTCTGTTCTATTCTATTCTATTCTATTCTATGTGTTTTCAGATTGAAGCCAAAGCAACATTTTATTTAAAAAAAAAATCACAAATGAGAACTTTTTCATTCAAGTTGAAACATTTTCAAGTCAAATCAGCTTTTTCTTTTATTGACACATTTTTTATTCAGTTTGTGCCGTGGTGAACTCATGATGAGCTGTTACAGGAAATACAGAGACTGTTTGTTTGATGGACACGAAGCTGCTGAAGACGTCAACAACAGCTTCAGACAGGAAAGCAGCTGATGGACGATATGAAGATATATGAAGATATATGAAGATATGAAGGTTTGCTGAGCCTGAATCAGTCCGTCTTTGTGAAACCAGAACCTGGTTTATCTCCCCTAACCCTACCAGGTCTGGTAGAGTCCCTGATGCTTTAGACGTTAAGCGGGTCGCGTGACGAAGAAAATAAACGTGTGAATGTAAAAGTCTCGAGCGTGTAGACGTTTGTAAAGTTGGTCACTCACTGTACTAACTGTTCAGTAAAACAGCTAACAAACTACGCTAGCCTTCTCCATGTTGGACCATCCGGCTCCCCGTCCAATCAGAGCTCAGCTCTGTCAGGACGGCTTGTGATTGGTCAACAGTGTCAGGCTGCACGTACACGGACGCTTTTGAAAACAAACATTTTCCACACGAACACACTCTGAGGTCACTGAGGTCCACGTGGCTATGTTTGGTTAGCACAGCTAGCTCTAAGTTAGCTAGGAGCTGACAGCCTGAATTATTGATCATTAATGTGTTGATCACTTTTATGTTGCAGCTGGAAGCTAAACTGCAGCTGATTTGTTCTCATGTTGATGATATAAATCTGTAGAGTATCAAAAGTTATCAGAAAGATTTTAGCAGTAAAAAGTCAAATATCTGCCCTTAAACTGTAGTGTATTATAAAGTAGCATAAAATGGAAATACTCAAGTATAGTACCTCAAAATGGTACTTCAGTACAGTACTTGAGTAAATGTCCTCTATTACTTGGTCCAGCTCAACATCCACAGGTTAGAGTCCGTCTGAAACAACAGGCACTGTTTGTTTTAGCGTCGACGTGCAGACGGAGGAGCTTTTTAAAAGGAAGTTTTCAGAGTTGTTCCTGTTGGTGGAGCTCAGTGTCAAAGATCTGATTCATCCGAATGAACGTACATTCAAACGTTTAAAGAGTAACTCAGCAGGACGTGAACACATACATCAGTGATGTCACGGTGTACTGGAGTACACCGTGACATCACTGCAGCCAGGGCATGATCTATCCTGTGTGTGTGTGTGTGTGTGGTGAGGTCAAAGTGGTGTCGTCAGTGCTCATGTTGCATTCTGGGTAATGTAGGCTGCTCAGACTCTGCTGGTCTTGGTTCCTCCCCTTCTCCTGTGGGCCGGCGTCATCACCTGAGCTCGTGACGTCAGCGCTGCGCGGGTCATCAGAGGTGACCTGGGGACTGTTGTGAACACCGCCCTCGGTGTCCTGGGCGTCAGAGGGGGCGTCTCCTGGACCGCTGCCACCCTGACTGTGTTTTTCCCGTACAGCCTCCTCTCGTACTGCAGCAGCTGCTCCCAGAAGCCGACGTTCAGCCTGACGTAGGGCCGGCGCTCCTGGACCCAGCGGTGCGCCTGGCTGAGCGTCACACCTCTGTAACGCATCAGGTACGCCATCACCAGGGCCGGGGAGCGGCTCATACCGGCGGCGCAGTGCACCAGCGTGCCCCCTGCACGATTGCCATGGATGCGCTTGGCCACCCGGTCGAAGTGGTCTCCGAGGGGGGCGGTGGGCAGGTCAGAGACCGGGACCCGCACACACTCTACACCCGGGTAGGCGGGGCAGGCGTGGCTGAGCGTGGCGTTGACGATCAGGGTGATGCCCTTCTGTGACACCAGGGCGGCGTTAAGGGCGCCGTCGGCTCCGCTGAGGAACAGGGTGGGGGTGATCTGAGACACCGACATGAGGCTGTCAGGAAACACAGGAGTTAATATACTACTGAGGACCGAGCAGCAGCCAGGACACAGTTAGCCTAGCTTAGCACAAAGACTGGAGGCAGGGGGAAACTGGTAGCTAGCTCCAATGCAGGACACCCACCTTCACCCACCTGTCTGACCCACAGGCTGTATCCTGGGACCTCACACCAGCAGACCCCCTTCAGGTTCAGGACTTTGGAGGCCTGAGGTCACTGGGAGCAGAGACTGCTGCTGCTGGGTGTTTTTTCCTCTCAGGGAGTCAGGCTAACAGTTTCCCCCTGCTCCCAGTGTTTGTGCTCAGCTAAGCTAACAGCACCTATTCCCTGTTTGCAAGACAGACGGTGCATCACACACACAGAAACACACACGCAAGAATATCAGGGCACACACACATCTGAATGTTGAAGAGTGTGTGTGTGTGTTACCTGCTGCCTGGTCGGTTCCTTCTCGCTGCTCTGTTAACACACACACACACACACACTGATGACACCATACAAGGCTCTGTGTGTCTGTGTGTGTGTGTGTCCAATGAACTGAAGGGTTAATTTTAGTCCAACAGCTGAAAACTTGTCCTGCAGTCACGTGACTTTTAACCAAAATAAGACCACCAACCCTGAAGACCAAACAACGAACACAGTGAACTTCCTGTCCTGGTGATGAGTCTGTTTTTAACCGATTTACAGAAATATCAAAACAGGAGGTTCATTGTCTTCAACCTAAAATATATTTGAAATGTTTCCACATTTAAAACATCTGAAATGTGATCTTTTTAAATATGAATCATCTTTTAACAGTTTCTGACATCATTACTGTGGTATATTCATTATTATACAACACACAAAGGTCAGAAATAAAGGATTTATCCAACAAGGAAGATTCATTTTTTCAAGATTCAAGATTCAAGAATTTATTGTCATTACACAACAATTACATCAGCAATCATTGGTAATGAAATTCTTAAGTCCCAGGCTCTCCTAACAATGCTAAAAAGAATATTAACAGCAAAGAGCCTGTCAACAAGAAAAGTAAAAAAGATAATTTAGAAAATAAAATAAAATAAAATAAAATAAAATTAAACATAAATAATAAACTAGAGTAATAAAATAAGTAAAGACCTTAAAATATAAGTTATACAAATAAAATATAAACTGTAAATGTAAAGTAGGTATTATAAGTAACATATATACAATAGATATATATACAATAGAAGAATATACACAGCAGAAGTGGTGGAGTTATTAAAAAGTGGTGGTGCTGTGGAACACAGTTTAAAAGTCTTATGGCCTGCGGTATGAAGCTGTCCCTGAGCCTGGTGGTTCGGGCTCAAGAATGCTGCGGAACCAGAACCGTCGAGCCTTCAGACAGCAGCAGGCAGAACAGTTTGTAGCTGGGTGACTGGGGTCCTTAATGATTTTGGTGGCCTTCTTCCTACACCACTGGGTGTAGAGGTCCTCCATGGATGGCAGCTCCGTCCTGGTGATGTGCTGAGCAGCTTTCACCTCCCTCTGTAGAGCCTTCACGGTTGAGGGCGGTGCAGCTGCTGTACCAGGCGGTGATGCAGCCAGTCAGGATCCTCTCTATGGTGCACCTGTAGAAGCTGCAGAGGATCCTTGAGTCCATGTTGAGCCTCCGCAGCCTGCGGAGGAAGAAGAGCCGCTGTCTGGCTGACTTTGTGATAAAGTCAGTGTGATGAGTCCAGGTGAGGTCCTCACTGATGTGAACCCCGAGGAACCTGAAGCTGCTGACTCTCTCCACCGTAGTCCCGTTGATGGAGAGGGGGGCGTGTTCCTCTCTCTGCCTCCTCCTGAAGTCCACGATCAGCTCCTTAGTTTTGCTGACGTTGAGATGGAGGTTGTTGTCCTGGCACCAAGATGTCAGGACCTCTGACCTCTCTGTAGGCCGTCTCGTCGTCGCCGTGGTGATCAGGCCAATGACGGTCGTGTCGTCAGCAAATTTGATGATGGTGTTGGAGCTGTGGGTGGCCACGCAGTCATGCGTGAACAGGGAGTACAGCAGAGGGCTGAGCACACAGCAGAGTCAGGGAGGAGGATGTGGTGCTGCCCATCCACAGCCCTGGGAAGTTCAGGATCCAGCCGGCACTGTTCTTGGTGAGGTCTCTGAGTGACGAGCTTGGAGATGGTGTTGAATGCTGAACTGTGTCAATGAACAGCATTCTCACATATGTGTCCCTCTGGTCCAGGTGGGAGAGGGCCAGTGTGGAGGGTGAGGGAGATGGCATGGGAGAGGGCAGTTGGCAGGGTGAGGGAGATGGCATCTTCAGTTGAACCTACTGGACCTGTAGGCAAACTGAAGTGGAGTCCAGTGAGTCCGGGATGGAAGAGGTGATGAATGATTTGACTAACCGCTCAAAGCACTTCATGATGGTGGAGGTGATGCTACTGGGCGGTCGTCATTCAGGGAGAGGATTTTGGTTTTCTTGACAGGGACAATGATGGTCTCCTTGAAGCATGTGGGGACTACAGACTGGAGCAGAGACATGTTGAAAATGTCTGCAAAGACGTCTGCACACACCTTGAGAGCTCGGCCGGGGATGCCGTCAGGTCCAGGAGCCTTACGTGTGTTAATTCGTTTTAAAGTTCTGCACACGTCTGCCCTGGATATCACAGGTGAAGTTTGTTGGTTTTTACTCAGTGAGACCCTTTAAAATAAGACCAGAGGAAGTCAGAGAGCACAGCTGAGTCTGCGCTCATTCATATACCGTATTATATATGTATTATATTATATATGTATTAAGGTTTATATTGTAACATTTAATATAGTGTGCTATTACTTTTACAGTATTATTGTCATTATTATTGGCTATAATTATTAATATTATTATTGTTATTATCACCTCATCATTATTAATGTTGTTATTAAATGTCGGTTGGTGTCTGTAAATATAAATACGTTTGTTTATTAAATAAATTATTTTTCTGAGTCAGCTGCTCGGGACCGGAAGTTGATTCTTCTTCTGTCCTGTGTGTAGAGGTGCAGCCGGAAGTAGAGCGGAGGAAGCAGCCGAAGAAGAAGAATTCCCGTCGTTGACTGTCATGGCGGAGTTGAACCGGCAGCTGCAGGAATATCTGGCCCAGTCCAGAGGCTCCCAGGCCAGCTCTAGCACCGCGGTGGACCTGGAGGACCCGGAGCCGGTGTCCGGCAGCTGGTTCGGGCGGTGGTCGAGCCCGTGGCCCGGTCCGTCCGGACAGACCTCCAGCGGAAACAGCGGCTCGTCGTGGTGCGCAGAGGCGGAGGCCTGCCTGCCGGGGCTGAGCGGCCGGCAGCGGCTGCTGATCGGCGGGATGTTCGCCGCGCTGTCCGCGCTGTGCTTCGGCCTGTCGGCGCTGTACGCGCCGCTGCTGCTGCTCTACGCGCGGAAGTTCGCGCTGCTCTGGTCGCTCGGCTCGCTGTTCGCCATCGCGGCCGCGGCGGTGCTGCGCGGACCCGGCAGGCTGGCGGCCGGCCTGCACACCTCTCCCGGGGCCGCCGTCTACCTGTGCGCCCTCGGAGGGACTCTGTACGCGGCGCTGAGCCTCCACAGCACCGTGCTGACCGCGCTGGGAGCCGCCCTGCAGGTCGCCGCCATCGCCGGGTACGTTGTGTCGCTGCTGCCCGGGGGGAGCGCCGGGATCCGCTTCATGGGGGGGGTGGCGGCCTCTGCCATCAAACGGACCGTCACCGGGAAAACCATACCGATCTGACCGAGCCGGAGCGTCAGAGAGAGAGGACCGAGCCGGACCACCGGGGCCTCCAGGAGTTAGACAGGACCAACTGTAACTCAGTACATTCCTCCGCAGCCAGATGATTATTGATTATTGGCTGCTGTTAACAGACTGATTAGTCCTGAAGCTTAACTCTGACCAGAAAGTTTCTTAAGGAGAGCAGTAATGTGTGTGTGTGTGTGTGTGAGAATACACACAGTTATATACTGAAACAATAATAAAGGTGATAAGGAGTGTCTGGATCTGCTGCAGTGACTGAAGCTCGGGTCGGGCCGGAGCTCTGAACACAGGTGATCCTGGTTCAGGTCCAGCAGTGTACAGTGGAGACATTGGTCAACATTTGTTGTCGTTGTGGGTGTCTTTCAATCTGGGGGGTGGGGGCTCTTTATTTGTGTTACAAACATCAGTTATGTATTGATATTACTGTCTGAATAAACCCCCACCCCCACATTCAGTTTGTGACGCTGCCCCGGGTCCACGTGGAGTTGAAGTGTGAATCTTTATTGTCCACCTCAGTGGAGTCGGTGAAAACACAAAAACATAGAAATCTTTTACAAAAAAAGGACAAAAAGCAACAAGCTGCAGTTTCACTCTGAAATAAAAGATGAAGTACAAAGACAGCAGACGATTCTCTACAATATTTTACATTAAAATAATCCTGTGCTTCGGGAGGGGGACCAATCAGAAGCTGCTGTCCTTCACAGCAGCAGAGGTCTGTCACATGACTAAATGTTTGTCTGAAGGTTCCTGGGGGGGGGCAAAACCACCAGAGGATCATTACAGGAGTTTCTTCTGGACTACCGGCCCCGGCCGCCCCCTCTCGGTGGTCCTCTGGGTGCTGGTCCTCCTCTCCTGGGAACCGGTCCAGGTCCTCCTCCAGGCCCCCAGCCCCCTCGTCCACCTCGACTAGACGGCCCGTAGCCCCCATCCTCCCTCTGGGGGGGGCGACCTGCACAAAGTGGAACAAAGTGCCTCAATTATATACAAACATACCTGAAACTGTGTACTCGAATCATACTTTATATTTTATACTTGTGCTCTGTTCAGCAAACTTGTTTTATTAGTTTTTTTCCTCTGTCTACTTCCTGTCTTCAGATACGAGAGGATTATAAACGTACTGAAGTACTCAGAGCTTTTGTCATTTTAGTATTTGTCTCTGTGTGTGAAGCGTTTATCTACTCACAAACATGAACTGCAATACAAACTAAAATATGACTCTACAGTATAAAACATTGTATAAATCCTATAAAGATGCAACAGCAGAGTTCATTATAGCCACAATATAAATGAACAGTTTATCCTGAGGGGGGCGCTACAGGAAACAAAGGTGAATCCTCTGAGATTCAGATGATGACAGGAAGTCCTCTGGGGACCATGAATACCAACAGACCAGCACACATTAATATCTATCAATATTTATCAATATCTATTGGTATCTATCAATACATGTGAATTATTGGAGATCACATGACGGGCTCAGTGTTCTCACCTCCGTCAGCTCCCGGTGACTCTCGGTCTCGGGGGTCTCCAGTTCCCGGGCCGTCCTGCCAGGGACGCTTCCGGGGGGGCAGGGACGCCATGTCCATCCCCTGCAGGGAGGAGGAGCGCTCGCGACCGGCCGGAGACGACCCATCATGCATCTGCTGACCGTCCCGATAACCGTCATGACCTACAGACAGGAAGACAGGCAGACAACCACCAAAATAAGAGTCTGGTTTCTGGTCTGTGAGGTTGTTCAGATTTGTTCTTTGCCAAACATAAAAACATTCAGTTCAAACGTCACGTTTTTATTTGTGACACGTTTTTTTTTTTTTTTTACCAGAAATGTTTAATGTTAATATGTGAAGGGGCTGATGGGAGTTCTAGTCTGGGAGTGGGCTCCCTGATTTACCCTCGAGCTCTAAAAGTGAGTTTTATTTTTAGTACTCATTCCAATTTTCCTGAAAAGTCTAGAACCTATTTTCCAGGAGGGGATAACGAATGACATCAGTTCAGTCTGTCTCTGCAGAGAGACGGAGAGCTTTATGTTTATCTTGTTTCTGACAAACTAAACTGTGGAGGTGGTTTGGAACCACAGGTTGGACTCTGCAGGACACAAAGGAGACCAGTCCTGGTCTCTCTCACCTCCTCTGGGTGGACCTCCTCCTCGAGGTGGCCTCCCTCTGCCTCCGTTGTCCCAGCCTCGACCCATCTCCTCCGGGCCATCAAAGCCCTCCTCTTGGCCTCCATACTCATCGGGGTAACCTCGACCTCCGGGCCGGCCGGGGCCTCCTCCTCTGAACCTGAAACCCAGAGTGTCCAGTTCAGTCTGGTTCAGTCCAGTTCAGTAAGTCTGCAGGTTTCTGTTTCAGATTCTGTTCCACGTCACTTTCAGGATCAAAGAGAAAATTATCTCACCTGTCGTCTCTGCGTCCTCTGAACTCTCCTCCGGTGAACCTCTCGTCAGGACCCCAGTTCCCGCCGTTCCCTCCTCCTCCTCGGTGCCCCCCCCCTCTGTGGCCTCCCCCTCCTCCTCCCTGGTATCCTGGTCCATGTCCTGGTCTCCATCCTTCCTCTCCTCTGTTGTGGAAATCCTGGCCTCCATCAAAGTCCTGTGGTCCACGTCGACCCTGTGGGTTGTCCCCCCAGTAAGGACCTGAGCCTGGGTCAGGACCCTGCCGGTCAGGAGGACCCATGTGGTGGCTGGGTGGTGGCCCCCGAGGGTCTCCTTAGATGAGAGTCATCAGTGGTTATTAGGCTTGAAAAGTTATCATGCTACATGTTTAACAGGTACAGTGTGCCCCAATTTAGCTTAATATGTTATGTTAGCATGCTAACATTAGCTAATTATCCATAAACAGAGTGCAGCCGCGGCTGATGGGAATGTCTGTAGTTCTGCAGGTACCAAAGTACTGGACATAAGCTGCCATGAGACAAAGCCTGCATGCACAGCAGTGATTTGGGTTTTTAAAAGAAACCACAGCAGCACAAATAAAATGGGGCCTGAAGTGGAACCCTGGGGTACACCACCCACCTGAACCTGGTCTTATAAATATGTTTCTGTGGGGTCTTACCTTTACTGTTGGGCCCCTGCTGCCCCATCCCATGCATCATGGGTCCCGAGTTCTGACCCTGGAAGCACCAAATCAGAGTTATCCAGTACTCATTCATACAGACCCTTTAAAACGGATCCTCCAGTCAGATGCCGTGATGATACCACATAAAACTTTCTGACTTAACACATGAACTCACCTGGTGCTGCATATATGCGGGCCCCTGCATGTTTCCATGGGGTCCCTGCATGTTTCCATGAGGGCCCTGCATGTTACTCGGCGGTCCCTGCATGTTTCCATGAGGTCCTTGCATGTTACCTGGGGGCCCCTGCATATTTCCTGGAGGCCCATGCATCCCTCCTGGGGGCCCCTGCATGTTGCCCATCCCATAATTGTTGGGCATGTTGCCATGTGTCCTGGGTGGGGGCCCCATCATCCCACCCTGCATAGGACCCTGTGGGCCCATCATGTTACCCTGAGGTGGCATCATGCCCCCCTGAGGTGGAGGCCCCTGAGGATCCCTTGGACCCATTCCTCGAGGAGGCGGGCCCATCATTCCACTAGGGGGCCCCTGCATCCCTCTGGGTCCCATACCATGAGGCCCCTGGGGACCCATGTTTCTGGGGGGTCCGGGGTGTCTCTGCATACCTTGGGGTCCTTGCATGTCTGGCGGTCCCATCATACCTTGGGGGGGACCTTGGTGAGACTGGGGGCCAGAGGGTGGCCCCATCTGTCCAGGGGGTATGAAAGGAGGCTGCATGCCTCCAGGGCCCATGGGCGGCCCCATATTGTTTGGCATTTGCTGAGGAGGCATGTTTGGGGGAAAACCCTGCTGGCCAGGTGGCATTGGGCCCCCAGGACCTCCAGGACCGGGGAAGGGGGGCATGGAGCTCTGTCCCTGTGGGGGGCCCATGTTACCGTCTGTGTTCATCTGGTTCATCCGGTCCATCTTCATTTGCTGAACAAAGAAGCAAAGATGTTGAACTGAGATGATAACTGATGCTGTTATGAACCGTTTGTCTGCAGGGTTACAGTTTGCACCGTGTATAATGAACTTTTAATTAATAACATACAACACTTACTGTCTCATTCAGAAAAATAACACATACTGTAAAACACTTGGTACAGTCTGACGTACAGGTAACCTGCCCAAACATCGGCTGTAAATCACAACCTTCACAAATGATGGAAAATTACAGAAACTCTATTAATCAGTGAATGACGCATTTACGAGTTCTGAGTTACAGTCGATGAAAACGAGGTGCCATGAAAGTCGTGAAGATTAAAATCCTGACTAGCGGTTATGTTCCTGCTGAACAGTCACATGCAGTAATAGTAAAGAGTCCACCCACCTCCAGCAGCATGGGGTTGGTGTACTGCAGCGCTGCCATCTCCTGCTCGATCTCCGCCTGAGTTTTCTTCTTCGTGTCAACTTTCTGCTCCACCTTCCGGTCTTTGGACAAATCTCCACCAGGTGGCATCATGGGTACCTTATTCTCTGCCCAGGCCTGCAGAATGTGTTCAACAACAACACAATTTATACTGCATCAACCAAACTAAATCCTTCTTTACCAAACAGCCTCGTGCTTGGATGCATGTCCACGTGTTCACAGGTGCTCAGCAGCAGGTGTTTACCTGTTGGAACTGTGCGGGGATCGGTTTGGCGTATGGTACTTTCTTCTGTGGGACCTTCTTGGTGTCTTTACCCATGACCTCGTCCATGCCCCAGTCTAGTCCGGGAATGGACATCTCCACCTCCGGAGCCGCCTCTTTACCTGAAGACAACAGTTACACCAGAGTTACACCTGATAACTGAGCAGAGCCTTTCAAGACCTGATCAAACAGGTGAGGCGGCATCATCAGTGTAGAAACAGACTCTAAAGCAGACTCTGAAAACATATAAACAGAGTGAATATCAGGGGGGCAACGTGGAGCCTTACATTCAACATTGTGTGGTTACAGTTAGTTATTTTAGAGTAAAGTAGTAATCTTATAAGAATAATATCCATATATTTGGAGAAAGTCTGAATACAAGAACTTTCCATGACAAGTTTGAACTCTCCAAGTTTTAGTTCCTGAAGTTTTCTGTCTGCTGTTTAAAAGGATGTTCCTCCAGGATGTTCCTGGATGAGACTTACTGCTCTGCTCCTGCTCCATGGCGGCCTTTAGCTGCTCGGGAATCCCCATACCAGGGATGGCAGCCACACTGTTCAGGTCCACGTCATCTGAAACACACAGAATCAAAGAGTGACCACCAGCTGGGATCAAATCATAAAACCTGTGTGTTATTTGTCCCCCTGCAGCTCACCGTACTCCATGCCGTCCTCTGACATCCCAGGCAGCAGGTTCAGGTTGTACCGGTCTCTCATCTTATCACCTGGCCGATTCCTCGTCCAGAACTTACTGAAAAACACAGACAAATGCAGACAAAAGTTCAGAAACAAACAGCGGGGATTCCCGATTCAGGCACACTGTTCATCACACACACACATACCTGGTGTGGTCGTTGGAGCCCGAGCAGAGGATGTGACCCAGCGGGTGCCAGGCCAGACTCCAGATCATTCCCTCATGAGCCATCTCCATCCCTCCAACCTCCTTCTCCACCCTGACACACAAAAGGCACCCGTGAACATGTGGACCACCAACAAACCAGAGCACAGAACCACAGCAGCTCGATGACATGACATGAGTTCAGGTGTCTTCATTACCCGGTGTGCCAGAAGAGCAGAGAGCCGTCAGAGCCGCCGCTGGCAAACAGACCTTCATGGACGGGATGCCAGGCCACCGCTGACACAGAGACAGGAAACAATAAAGAGATCAACCATCATCCTCATGTTGTGTTTGTTGTTCTTGTTCCACTTGCAGAACTGACAGATATCGATAAGAGCTGTGACCTCACCTGTCGCCTCCTTCTTGTGTCCTCTGAACACCTGCAGCTCCTCCTTCAGGTTTCTGATGTCAAACAGTTTACACAGGTGGTCACGCGACGCCGTCAGCAGCCAATTACCGTTCAGGTTCCACTTCACCTCCATCACCGTGTTCTTATGGGCGTGACTGAGCAGAGACAAGTAGGGGAAACGTTAATAATCTCTCTCCACCATCATCCAAACACCAAATGAGGGAACAATGAGGAGGACCAACACGACACTAACACACTTTATAATCTGTCAGCTGTGTGTGTGTGTGTGTGTGTGTATCAATCTGTCAGTTCAGTCTGCTTCCTCATATCTGCTCTCTGCAGCTCAACAGAGACTCAGAGAAACAAACTGCTGAACTAAGTTAAACATTAAAGTGAGCTGCTGTCCTCAGATCAGACTCTTCATCTGTCCTGGTGTCGGTCTGCTGACAGACTCACAGGGTGGCCAGACTCTGCCCGGTCTTCGGGTCCCAGAATTTGATTGGCTGTTGGCTGTCTTTACTGCCGGACACCACCAGACCTTTGGTAGGATGCCAGTCGACACACTTCACATCAGCACCGTGACCTGCACACACACAAAGACACACACTCATTTATCTTACAGTGTCTTTTTAAAGTTTGGTTCTAACTTCAGCTTGTAGTTTTGTTCGACACACTTAAATAAGATATGATTTTACTATGATATTTATATGAAATTATACAGGATGATGACTGATCTACACAGATGTGAGTTTGCCGGCCTGATTGCAGCTACTCGCTGTGCAGCTGAGTTTAAATTCGGTCAGTTTTCCAGTTACCTCGGAGGATTCGCTCCTCATGGCAGCGCAGGAAGTCCCAGATCCGAACTGTCCCGTCGTCTGAACAGGTGGCAAATTTACTGTCTGTGGGAGAAAAACTGGACAAGACAAGAAGAGGGTCAAAAACACTCACACAGCTTCTTTTCCATGATGAGGAAGATGTGTGAGCGGTGACACGCTTCAATCAGACCTGATCAATCAGATTTACAATCAATTATCGTGGCACTTTAACAGATATAACATTTTAGAGATAGTTTCCACATCTCTTGATTTATTGATCTTTCTATCAGCAGCAGAGCCTGAATCTGTTAAAATGTTCGAACACAAACATGATATCGGCTTCACACTCAAACAGGTGTTCCTAATGAACACAGGTACGTTTATACCTGACTGGTGTAAAAACATTTACCATTTCTGAAATATGTTAAATATATTAAATAATAATATTAAACATGTGGTTTCCTTCTTTGATCTCAATATAAGCTGAGCTATTTTATGTCTTTTGTGTCCTTTTTACGATGTGTTTGTTTCAGATGTCACAAACATCAGTGAGCAGGAAAGAGTGTGTTTAAAGCCTTCAAAGTAAAACACCTGTTGACTCACCACCACACGACGGCATTTATTTATCGGCTGTTTCTATAAAGTTTCCACCTGAATTTCTCGAGTGACGTCTTCAAACAGAAATACAGAACGTTTGTTTACAAAATGTATATTGATCCTCAGGCGGAGAGCAGAGCGACGAGGTCGTGTGACTGACGAAAGTGTGAAACTGCTGAATGAATCATCACAGTAATCTTCCTCTGTGGCCTCAGCCTGAAAGGCTAAATGTCTCCACCTTCTGGAGGATCATTGCCACAACACCAAACACCATCAGCTGCTCTCCAACATCAGCCCAACTTCAACAGCTCAGTTCACCTTTAACATGTCCTTATCTTATTCTCAGCAGTCCTGAAAAAATGTCAGAAAATGATCGCTGAAACACAATCATTAAGCTGACTTTGACACAAAATCCTCGTTTACACCTGCAGCTGGTGAGTTTTGGGCTGTTTGTGGTTGAAGTGACAACAGGAAGTTAATCAGGAATTTAGAGAACTGAATGATCAATCAATCAATCAGCCTTTCAGCTTTAACTCTGCTTCAAAAGTACAGAGGTGTCTGAAAAGCAATTGAACTCGGACGTCAAAAGATTCAACGATGATGGGGTCATGGGACGTGTTGTTTACAATCACTAAGGTGGAGGAAGTGCTGCTCACACCTGGAGCAGGACTGATGTGGGGGGGGTAACCCGCAGCCTGATCAGAGGGGCTGTCACAGGGGGTTAAAGCTCATCCTCTGAGCTTTAACCCCCGGTGTGTTGTTTCGTGGCTCCTCACTGCCACGAAACAACACACCTCACTGAGCGATGTCACAGTGACATCACTTTACCTGAACAGGCAGATCTGAGGTCAGCTACATGTGAGACTTTTTCAGATGTGAAAACTTGAGTCAGCAGCTGTTGATCTCTGTGCTCATCTGTCTCTCTCTCACACACACACACACACACACACACACACACACACACACACACACACACACAAAGGGGTCACTGAGTGTTTGTTGAGGATGAAAATTAATCAGATGCTGTGTCCTTCACAGTCAGCACATCTCAGCGACGTGTTAGACAGCATATCTTTGGAAGAAAGTGTTCATCCCTCCAGGAGAGTTCACACACTTCGGAGAATCAATGAAGCTGCTCTGGAGGAGGACCAACACCTCACTGACACACTTTATTAATCTGTCGCCGTCTGTGCATACTCTCACACACACACACACTGTACGACATGTATATGAAACAGTCTGCTGATGGTCACTAACAGAAACTACTTCCAGTTCATTTCTAAAGCAGCTGATCTCAGGTAAACTCTGACTGTCTCGTGCGGCTGCTGTTAAACTTCTGATGCTGATCTCAGGTCTGAAGAACAGAGACAGATCTGGCCAGATGGATTGAAGGTTTCTAAATGATCAATAAGACATCGCCTGAATTCAGCCTATTTTGTACATGTTCATAAAATGAAGAGACGTGCGAGTATCGGTCAGATTCTTACTGTCAGAGCTTTTAACCCTTTGAGCTCTGGGCAGTGTTTATCAGCTGATCTGAGTGTTACTATTTAAGAAGGTGATTTATTGTCTTTGTGACGGCTCACAGTCGTGTTAGAGTCACTGAGTGTTTTCACAGATTTCACTACTATGAACTGTGGGAAAGGGTTCAGTGTTTCGCTCAGGTCCTAAGTCTTTTTACTTTTGTTGATGTGTCAAAAGGAAACCAGGAGACTGGGCGGACTGACTGAGCTGAAACAACAAGAACCAGTACACAGAGTTCAGTCCTGGCAGTCTGAATAATAAATCGTTTCTTACAACTCTGCGTGAGGCGACACAGGGAATCAACCCTGCGACTGACAGGTCACGTGACAGCAGCCCTGAACAGGCTCGAACATGTTTTCAATTGCCCCTTTTCCACTAGTACCTACTCGGCTCGGACTCGACTCGACTCGACTCGGTTTGTACGCGTTTCCATCCCGTGTTAGTAGTACCTGGTACCAGGGTACTTTCGTAGTTCCTACTCGGCCGGTTCCAAGCGAGCTGAGTCGAGCCGAAAATGTGACGTCGGCAGGCAGACGGCAGGCCACTGATTGGCCAGGGCCTGACGTCACTAGATGCGTCGGGAGAGCGACTCGTTCGTAAGAGTCAACAGCATGCCATTTTTAAAACACAATAACAACAACGAACACGATCAGAGATGGCTGCACAGAAATCAACCCAGCGGAGCAACGGACGAGGTGCAGACATTTCTTTGTCTGGTGGCCTCCATTGCTCCGTAGTCGTTTCGTGTTTGTGTCGCATAACAAATGACGCGTTGCTGGAGTTTCGGCCGACGCGTTGCCACGGCGACCCCACCCACACTGAGGTGGTACTCTATTGTAATGGAAAACGACCGAAACTGAGTCGAGTCGAGCCGAGTAGGTACTAGTGGAAAAGGGCCAAATCTTCTGTCTACAGCATCAAATCCACATAACTCCAGGACCTGAACCACCGACTTTACAGACGTCCTGTCCGTCTCTAACACGTCGACCACGTCAGCACAATGTTGGGGGGGTCATGAACTGAACAGCCATCGAGCGACGTCACAGCCATCAACGTTGTCGCTCGATGCTGTGACGTTTGCCTCTGGTCTCAGGACGGTTGGTGGATCAGAGTTGTATGTTTCTAACAGCTTTAAACACTGAAGGCTAACAAATTTATGAACCGGAGGTGCAGCTGTCAGACTGAAGCTGAAGTTCAGCTCACGAGTTCTTCTGCTGCTTGTGTTTCTGGTTTAGAGTCTGACTGAACTGAAATATGAAGCACAAACATTAAAAATATGAAATAAATATCCAGATTCTGTGAGCTCTGACTGAAAGGACTCATCCAGACAAACCTCAGACTCTTTAACAAGAAACCTTCGCCTCACTCACGCGCTGAGGACCAACGACCCCCCCACCCTGCGCCCTGTTACCCCACAGCTAACAGGAAGTGTTTACTAGCTGGGGTGACGATAATGGCTCCATGCTGGAGTTGTTTAGAAGGTCAATGTTTTCTCCTCTGAAGGAGCTACGCTATCAGTTTCCCTGTGATTCCAGTGTTAATGCTAAGCTAGGCTAAAAGTTTTCTTCTTCTACAGACTGATAATAGCTCAGTAGAATCAGCTAGTTAAACGAAGCGGTCGGTGTGTAAACAGACCCTCCACAGTTTCATTGCTGTGAACTCGACTTCCTGTCACATTAAGTCAAACACGATGCAGAGCAGCTTTAAATTCCTGCCAAAGCTAAGCATGTCAAACTGAACAGGAAACAGCCGGCTGAACCTTTGTGAGCCTGTCGTCCAGTGGGGCTGATTTATTCAGAGCTGCTGCAGGTGACCATTGCCGAGTGAAGCTGCTCACCTGGATGACCTGCTGCAGGTGAGCAGAAGAGAAAAATGTGAACGTTTGACTGCAGACAAACATTCACATAAACACTGATGATCCCTCACTATTGGGACAGTAATCAGATTACTTCTTTTAAGCTAGCAGCGTCACATCCAAAGCCCTCACTAAGGCTCATGGGTAGTGTAGTGCTCTGCGGGCAGTTCCAGGTGTGTTGTACTTGATGACATCACACTGTACAGGAGCAATGAACTGAAGCTGCTGCATGATGTCGTCTGTAGCCTGACGATGTCACAGTGATGACACTACACCTGTGTGACATACAGTCTGCAATACAAACTACAGGTGTGGAGTCTGAGAGAGATGCTGTCCAGGTGCATTATGGGACATGTAGGATCCAGTCTGGATGTTGTTTGTTCCCACGTCATCGTTTAACAGATGGCTGTTACACGTTGAATTCAAACCTTTATTTAAACATCTACAGCTGCCTGTTTGATGAGGTTCAGACCAGCAGTGTGACTGTGTGCAGGAGCTTCTTTATTCACTTTATTTTAAAACTTTATTGATTTATTCTTATCCTCCTCTCCACCCAAACCACCGGGCCTACCCAAACCAGTTAGAAATCAATAATCGATAACTTTATTCAACAAAATCAACCGTTTGTGTACACAGAGACAAACAGCTCATCAGCCACATCAGGAAGAACATCAACAACAGATCACTGCAGTGTTGCAACAGCACACACTTACATCTGTCATTAATCAGCCACAGTATGTGGCAGCACCCCCCTGTGGCGACAGCGTGGTACTGCAGCGCTGACACTAAACAGCAGACAGTGGGGTTAACTACAGAAAATGGTAGATTGGGTATAAACCTGGCTTCTCTAATGGCCTCCTTGTGAGCCTGGAACATCTTGACGTTGTTCATGTTGGACTGCCAGTATTTCACGTAGCCGCCGTGGTCCGCCGTCAGCATCCACATGTCGTTATGAGACCAGGTCATGGCCCGAACCGGACTGTCGTGGGCCTGCAGAAAACATACAGCGAGGTTTTACCGAGATGCAGCGATCTGCTGATCGGTTTCTTAATCCTCAGCAGCTTTTACATTCAGTTCATGCAAACAATGAGTTCAGGTAACTTCCTACAAACGTGGACCTGACATGCTCAGACACCTCACAGAATATATCCTTTAAATATTACTGCCTATATGAAATCAATACTTTTTCAAGAAACCTGTTGATTGATCTTCAGTTTGCTTTGGACTAAATTCCACAATTCTTTTACATTTTGAAGATTTATTTACTGAGGCGAACCCCAGAAAGAGCGGCTGGGTGCAGATAAACACATGAACAAACAAACATTTAGACAAAGTGACGGACGATCAACCGTTTCTACGGCGGACTTAGGAGCTTTTATTATTGTTATCATCAAGGTTAGGTTGTTTACCTGTAAAATGGTCTCAAAGTTGAAGGTGAGTCCATTCCACAGAGTGAACTCTCCGCTGGAGGCTCCGGTCACCAGACGCCTGCCTTCAGGAGTCCACTGGAGACAAACAGGACACACAAAAACCAGGTGAGACCTCAGACCAGCAGAGTGTGAAGGCAGCGTCGTTCCCATACCTTCACAATAAAAGCATTACCTAGCTGACAGGAAGTGATGTTCCAGCTTACCCTGATCACAAACACAGGACACTTGACTTTGTTGGTGGAGGTTCGGACGAACTTGGTGGTGACGGCGTTCATGGGATTGTTCAACATGCCCACAGGAGGAACCAGCTGAAATAAATAAAACGTCCCTTTACTTCCTCTGCAGAATAATAAAATGATTCACAGCCGTTTGCTGGCCAACTAAAACCAAAAGAAATCCTCGTCATTACGGCCACGAACTAACCGGTCAATAAGAATGACTGCCAATCATTCGTCTGTCAACCAACTAACTCATTAAAAAACTGTTTCTCCAGTGTCTCTTCACAGGTTGAATAAACTTTATTTATAACATGTTCTTAGTGCAGACACTCAGCAGACGGTTAGACTAATAAATGGCTTCTATTAATTAGATTTACTCTCATTAATCAATTATCACAACAGTTTATAATTGATTTTTGTGTTGCTGTGTTGAAAGCCTGTTAGTCTAAACTGAACGTCTCAATACTGACAGAAGTGATGAGGAATATTGGTGATTATTACTGATGAGATGTTTGCTGTCAGTGACAAACAGACTCTCCATGACAACGTCTAAAGGATAAAATAATGAAACGTGAATCAGGAGATGAGAGAACTCACATCGTTATAACATCCTGCATCAGGCTGCACAGCTCTGAAGTCTCGATGGTCGCGCTGCCACAGGCGGTTCTGAGGAGGAAACAACAGTCAGTTCACTTCAAAATAACAGGAGGATATTTGGCATTAATAACAATCTGCATATAACTAACACACATTTATAACTCTTTGTGTAAAAGCTTCAGAATTATACTGAGACCGCTTCAGAACATGTTAAAAACTTGAGTTATTTTATTGTCTCTGCAAAGCTCATTTTATCAGCCCGTTTTTTTTCACACCACAGCAACATGATCCTTCATGTGTTCATGTTTTTGTGTCAGCTGATGAGTGAGTCTCTCTGTTCTCTCTGTGTTTGGTCTCCACCACCTCCTAAAAGAAATCTCTGTTTCTTTAGCTGCTAAATGCTCCACGATGTTCACCAGCTGCTGTCTGACTGAGTCTGTCTGCTGATTGTAGAGGACTGTGACTTTAAACAGCTTTCATTTTGAAAATGACACTATGAGTGTAAACCACAGAGAAACGAGCTGAAACTATGAAGCTCTATGAGGAGGAGCTGCAGATTCAGCTTATGGTTCACTGCACCAACACGCTGTTCAAAACAATATGAAGCTTTAATAACCACAATATTCAAATAATCGTTAATAATTGATGAATCACCTAAGATGTATAAACACTCATAATTCTCATTAATGAACGGAGATGATTTTGTTTGTTTAAAAAGATGGACAACATCTCCAGTTTCTCCCACTGTAATGAAGACAATATCTCGGATAAGGACGGCGCCATCTTGTTCTGGTGACGTCATTCGTGCAGTAGTGATCGACGGAGGAGTCTCTGTATCGAGGTTCCGCCCACACACCGGTCTGACTCGATCAGTAATCAATAATTAGTAAGTTAGCTAACAATCGCCAGCTGCCACGTCTCCTCTCCATGTTTCTACTCTACGTACAATTCCTGAAAAGACGTCTGCAGACGCCTCCACGACTACTTCGCTGTGATTGACAGTGACAGCTGAACCCAGCCAAACCTCTCTTAACAGCATTAAATAACTAATTAAAACCAAACTGATCAGAAAACAAACCTTTGAACAAACATCATTTGGCTGCACTGTGGGGGTCCATCTTTATATACAGTCTGCAGTGTGGGACGTGCACAGGTGGGTTTACCTCCAGGTGTCTGATGACAGACGGGTTGTAGTCGATGGTTTTGCGGTTCACGGCCTTCCTCATGCGCTTCCCGTCGAAGGTGAGCTGCTGCATGGCCTGCTGCTGGGCGAAGTCCGGCCTCTTGTAGAAGACCTGCCGCGGCGCCTGGTGCTGGAAGCGAGGCATGTGGAAGAAGCGCTGCGGTGAGCCGATGTCCGTCGCCATGGTAACCGGCTGTACCTGCAGGACGGGACAGCGGGTGAGTTTTTGAACTCCCAACAACAAACAGTGTTCACACAGCAGAGGAAGAGGAGTCAGAACAGGTATATGAAGCAAAGACTGACAGAGATGACTTTACACCCCAACAAAGATGATCGACTGATCGATGATCATATGAAACTGACGTGAGATCAGCTGATTGTTTCATGAGAGACACTGATGGAGTCAACAGGTTCGTTGTTTTTGAAGGAGCTAGGCTAACAGTTTCCCTTTGTTTCCAGTTTTTGTGCTAAGCTAACAACCGTGTGTGAATATAAAACAAAGCAGCGACAGAAGCATCGTTAGGACGGAGCGCCGTCACTAAAACAGCTGATTCACAAACTTTTCTGTCCCTGCAGGTCACACCAGCACCATCATCTGACCTACATGCTGGGTTTTCCCACCTTTAATCTGACGTGCTCAGAGCGTTGACAATAATCTGAACCTCAGGGATATAAAGACATTTAAATGTGCAGCGCACATTTAGCGAGACGCACACTGATATTTTCAGGTTATTATTGATCAGAATAAATTTGTAAGAAATGAGGGTGACTGTGTGAGAGCTGATTGATAGTTCAGCATCATGTCATCAAATGTTCATCCTGTGAACAGACTCAAGGTTTAAACTGAACGTTTCCAAACATCCTGCACAGGATCAATACTGAGCTCAGGAAAACGACGTTAATATAAAGAGACGCTTTACTGCACTGTCTTGATGGAAACACACACACAGCTAACACCTGAGCAGGAATATGACTTCAGGACAACAGGTGGATTCCAAAAGTATCGATACCACCAAACAATAGCATTACGATCAATGGCTGTCATTGGTTCAGACCTGACCTGTTGAACGGGATCAATAACAGACAGAAGGATGATCAATAATGATGTCTGGTTCAGTGACTGATAACAGGTGAGGTCACACAGAGATCACAGAGACATTTAGAGCAAGTGAGTGACGCCTGCAGAGATTCAACAGGTAACACACCTTCAGTCAGCCAGGTGAACACCTGTGATTACAACACATACACACTGCCGGCTGAGCACGAGGAACACCTCTCTTCTTCATCACTACAACCAGCCAGCATCATCATCATCATCCCTCCTGACACACACACAGATCATCTCTGACAAACACACACACACACACACTGATCATCTCTGACAAACACACACACACACACTGATCATCTCTGACAAACACACACACACACACTGATCATCTCTGACAAACACACACATCATCTCTGACAAACACACACACACACACTGATCATCTCTGACACAACACACACACACACACTGATCATCTCTGACACACACACACACACACACACACACACTGATCATCTCTGACAAACACACACACACACACACACATCATCTGCACACACAAACACACACACACACACACTGATCACACAAACACACACATCTCTGACAACACACAACACACACACACACTGATCATCTCTGACAAACACACACACTGACAAACACACACAGATCATCTCTGACAAACACACACACAAACACACACACACACACACTGATCATCTCTGCAAACACACACACACACTGATCATCTCTGACAAAACACACACACTGATCATCTCTGACAAACACACACACACACACATCTCTCACACACACAACACACACACACACACACTGATCATCTCTGACAAACACACACACACTGATCATCTCTGACAAACACACACACATCATCACAAACACACACACAAACACACATCATCTCTGACACACACACACACACTGATCATCTCTCTAAACACACACACACACACACACACTGACAAACACACTGATCATCTCTGACAAACACACACACACTGATCATCTCTGACAAACACACACACACTGATCATCTCTGACAAACACACACAAACACACTGATCATCTCTCACAAACACACACACACTGATCATCTCTGACAAACACACACACACACACTGATCATCTCTGACACTCACACACACACACAAACACACAACACACACTGATCATCTCTGACAAACACACACACACACTGATCATCTCTGACAAACACAAACACACACACACACACTGATCATCTCTGACAAACACAAAAACACACACTGATCATCTCTGACAAACACACACACACTGATCATCTCTGACAACACACACACACACACACTGATCATCTCTGACAAACACTGACAACACACACACTGATCATCTCTGACACACACACTGACATCTCTGACAAACACACACAGATCATCTCTGACACACACACACACAGATCATCTCTGACAAACACACACACACAGATCATCTCTGACAAACACACACACTGATCATCTCTGACAAACACACACACACACTGATCATCTCTGCAAACACACACACAAACACACACACACACAGATCATCTCTGACAAACACACACACACACTGATCATCTGACACACACACACACACTGACAACACACACACACAACACACACACACACACTGATCATCTCTGACACACACACAAACACACACACACACTGATCATCTCTGACAAACACACAACACACACACACACACACACACACACTGATCATCTCTGACACACACACACACACACACACACACACTGATCATCTCTGACAAACACACACACACACACACTGATCATCTCTGACAAACACACACACACACTGATCATCTGACAACACACACACACATCATCTCTGACAAACACACACACACACTGATCATCTCTGACAAACACACACACACACACTGATCATCTCTGACAAACACACACACACACTGATCATCTCTGACAAACACACACACACACACTGATCATCTCTGACACACACACACACACACTGATCATCTCTGACACACACACACTGATCATCTCTGACAAACACACACACACTGATCATCTCTGACATCATCTGACAAACACACACACACACACACACTGATCATCTCTGACAAACACACACACACACAAACACACACACACACACTGATCATCTCTGACACACACACACACACATCACTGATCACACACACACACACACACACTGATCATCTCTGACAAACACACACACACAAACACACACACACAGATCATCTCTGACAAAACATACACACACAAACACACACACACACATCACACACACACACACACACACACTGATCATCTCTGACAAACACACACACACTGATCATCTCTGACAAACACACACACACACACACAGATCATCTCTGACAACACACACACACACTGATCATCTCTGACAAACACACACAAACACTGATCATCTCTGACAATCTCTGACAAACACACTGATCATCTCTGACAAACACACTGATCATCTCTGACAAACACACTGATCATCTCTGACAAACACACACACACACACACTGATCATCTCTGACAAACACACACAAACACACACACTGATCATCTCTGACAAACACACACACACACACTGATCATCTCTGACAAACACACACACACTGATCATCTCTGACAAACACACACACACACACACAGATCATCTCTGACAAACACACACAACACACACACTGATCATCTCTGACAAACACACACACACACACACACAGATCATCTCTGACAAACACACACACACTGACAAACACACACACACACACTGATCATCTCTGACAAACACACACACACACACACAGATCATCTCTGACAAACACACACACACACACTGATCATCTCTGACAACACAAACACACACTGATCATCTCTGACAAACACACACACACACACTGATCATCTCTGAGAAACACACACACACTGATCATCTCTGACAAACACACACAAACACACACACTGATCATCTCTGAGAAACACACACTGATCATCTCTGACAAACACACACACACTGATCATCTCTGACAAACACACACAAACACACACACAGATCATCTCTGACAAACACACACACACACACTGATCATCTCTGACAAACACACAACACACACTGATCATCTCTGACAACACACACACACTGATCATCTCTGACAAACACACACACACTGATCATCTCTGACAAACACACACAAACACACACACTGATCATCTCTGAGAAACACACACACACAGTTTAACAACTCTGGCGGTGTTCACACCATCTGAAACACTCCTCTGTTCACCTGGATCACAACCAGAGCTGTGCACTGAACAACAAACATTATCAGACTATTCACCACATTATCCATCACGTTATCAATCAAACTATCCATCTGTCTGTCCGTCATGTTTGGTGCAGATGGTCAGTGGAAACGACACAGCTGAGCTCAACATGAACAGAAACGATCAGCAATATTTGTCTCTTAGTTACTTTCGATTATATCACGTTTTATTCAACATTCATATTTGAGAGGATACTAACTAAAAATATCAGATCCTCACTCACTCTCACACACACAGCCTCACTAACATACTAACTCTCTGAGGCCGTCTGTACAGGTACAGGTGAGGTTAACACGGACAGGTAATGTCTTCGGTGGCCTCTCCGGTGTGTTTCGGGCTGTTTCTCGGTGTTTGGAGTTTAATGGCGGCCCGGTGCTCGATACAAAAGCGCGCTGCGGCTCAAACACTCACCGATAGTCTCCGGGCAGAGTTAGCTACAGTTAGCCACAGCTAGCTACAGTTAGCTCATGAACAGCTCGACTTCTTCTGTGAATCTTTTCTGAGCACAAACATGAACGGCTCAAACTTTATTCGGTTCAAACGCAGCTCGTTTGTCACGTTAACCACCAGCCGACGCCATCATGACGCTTCTTCTTCTCGGCCCTGCAGAAAAGCATGCCGGGAGATTGTCTCAACGGGCGGGAGAATGCGCCGCCATCGCGCAAAGGATTCTGGGAAATTGAGTTTGAAAACACTACGGTTAGCTGTAGTATCATAATGATCGTTTGTTTTCCTTAGTTCCTTTTCATTTTAGTTTTATTTGGTGTCTTTGTGTTATTGTGTGAAAAAAGAAATGACATAACAACATGTATACAGTGAGACAATGGTCCGTGTACGTTCAGGCAATTCGTTTTTTCGTTTTAAACCAAAATCGAAAAAACGGAAGTACCATCGTTTTTCCGTTTTTTCATTTACAACCAAAAACGGAAAAATGGAAAAACCGAGTCGATTTTCCTTTCCTATTTCCACAATTCAAAAATGAAAAACGACAAAACCAAATTTAAAAAACGCTCCGTTTTTCGGATTTTGCCAATTCCTTTTCTTATTTTTCCTTCAGAACTGAAAGCTGAAGACAGGTAGACAGGTGACCCGGAAGTCAGAATAATTATGTCAAAATAAAAGCCAGGATAAACGTGTAATAGTATGCGAGCACATTATATACGAGAATAATTTTAAAATATACACATATAAATAACTGCGTTGACCCACACAAAACTACATACAAAACTACATCTATTCTTTCTTTCGAGCAGACAGTGACCCGGAAGTTAAAAAATTCAAAATAAAATCCTAGAGGATGACATGCGTAACCAGGGTTACGACAGATTGTTTACCGTTTCAGTAATCAGTGCTGTGAACTTTTCATAGCTATTAATCCTTGTTGGCTAAGTTACGTTGAACGACAGGAATTTATCTTTACTAAGCCGCCATATTACATGGTGGACGAGTCAATCTGCCAAAGCCAAAGCGTATTCAGCATTTTCATTCTGACTTTCCAGTGGGAAGGCTTTTTGTGCTGTTTTCTCAATAATAAATGTAAATGGTAGAGTCTACAGAAGGAGTTTCATCAGTACAACACAGGGCAAGCTTCTAATATTCTATTTCCTTACACAACAGCTGCTGTTACTGAATCCCCACATGGCAGAGTACATGAGGGAAAGTGGACTGGACTTTGGCAGGCGACTCATACTGGAGTCCTTATTCCACGTGGGACTGCCAAAGAATACCATACCATTATACCATACATACAGTCCAATGTACAAAGGAAGCTGTCCCAACAGTTTCCACAACAGGGCCTGATATTGATCATCAGTGAAATTAGAGTGGAATCAAGACCTGTTTCTGTGTTTATATCTCTGTGGAATAGGAATATTCTTCATTTCAGTATTGCTGAACATTAAAAAAGTCCATTTAATAATTTACTACACACTAGAATAAATCCTGATTAAATCAATACTTAAATTCCCTGGCTTTCCCAGTAGGAATCCTGGTAATAACCAAAAACACAGTGACTTTATTCACAAACACTCTGACACAGTAATGACAGATTCAAAATGTGTGTAGCAGTTGATAGTTACTGCTATCAGTGCCAGGCTCGTGTTGATAACAACATAAAGGAGAGACCACAACCAGTTTGAAAAGAAATAACTAAACTTTTCATTTCTAAATAAACAAATTCATTGAACCAGCTCAGTAACCATAACTTCATAGACTGAATGGAAAATGAATCTCCAAGCACCAGCTTAGCTGATTATCTATGCCCTGATGACAGGCTGGAGGAAGTCTATGACCTCCTCCAATCCCGTCAACCGAAACTGCAGGTCCCCAAAGCTGTCGTCATGCATCAATATTATAATATAATTATTATATACTCTTATGCCATTATCATCATTTCATCAGTTTTATTACAATTGTAGTATCTGAAATTCCATATGTTGATTGGCTGTCCTGGGTTTGTTATGTTTAGTGAGGAGTCTCAGGTTGGGCACCTCTCTGTCTGAAAACCTAAAGCCCTTCTTAATGTGAACCACATGTTTTGTCACAGGATTATGAAACAGCTAAATCTATATAAGCAGATAGTTAGAGATGATATTCAGAGGAGATTAAAAAAATAAATTGTAAGATGCTGTAAAACATAAACAGGTCAGTTAACCACAGAATACTGTGAACGAAAAAAAATTACACTTTATTCTTTTTCGAAATTATGAAACCGCATAATTTCGCGATAGTGAAAAAACGTAAAATTTAGACTGAAATACTTTCAACCCTGCTGACAGTTATTCACTTTTTTTCAGTAAAAGTTTCAACACTATATGGAGAATATTGACGTCACAATGGTGAGGTTATTTATGAAAACTGGTAGACAGGTATGAATACCTAAATATACTCAGGTGTGGGTCCCTGAGACAACATTTAATCCAACTATAAGGGACGTAACCTGTTTGCACTTGGTGTGATGTTGATCGGGTAAACACTTCTTGAGAAAATCTGAGTATTTTATTTACTCATCAACATGTAATATGGCAAATGGCACTGTGATTACTGAAGCAGGTTAGAAGATGAGAATGAATGAATGAATGAATGAATGAATGTGATTACTGAAACAGTGAACAATCTGTCGTTACCATGGTTACGCGTAATCCTCTAGGATTTTATTTTGAATTTTTTTAACTTCCGGGTCACCTGTCTACCTGTCTTCAGCTTTCAGTTCTGAAGGACAAATAAGAAAAGAAATTGCCAAAATCCGAAAAACGGAGCGTTTTTTTAATTTGGTTTTGTCGTTTTTCATTTTTGGATTGTGGAAATAGGAAAGGAAAATCGGCTCGGTTTTTTCCGTTTTTGGTTGTAAATGAAAAAAAAAAGAGTATTACCAAAATGACGCTTGGTGTGACGTCACGGTTGGGTATGGCCAATCGCAGGCGCGTGTTAGAGATCACGTGCTCTGAGAAGTCTCGCGCCCCGCCTCCACCAACCGCCGCCCGCAGACTCTCCGGTAACTCGCAGGTAAGTTAATCAGTCGAGTAATGTGTTCATTTATAAGTCTCCGGTAGTCTCTGCCGTTTATCTCGATGAACCAGCGGACACTCAGCCGGTTAAGTTCCGGCAGACCGTCTTGGTTTGACGGTTTTTCCGCTTAAACAGTTTAACTACTGGCTGCTAGTCTGTGCTAATTTTGTTAGCCTAACGGTCACCTGGAAACACAAACTGTCTGATGATGTTAATTAATTAAGTGTAATACTAACACACTTTACACACACACACACACACACACACACAGAGTTTAGTCTGACCACACCTGGACGTTTAGATTTATATTCATCATGAACAACTGAAATAAAGTGTCACGTCTGCAGGACGTTGATCCAGAGTGAAGACACCGTGGAGACTGAACCATCACTAGTTACGGTCTGTTTCAGACTTTCTCTCCTTCAGCTCAGGTAACACATTCACCTACTGTCACAGCACACCAGCACTTATTGATTGCTCATGTTTAAGGGATTATACATGTGAGGAACTGTGTGTGTGAGTTCCTCCAGCAGCAGCTCAGTGTGTCACTTTCGTACGAGCAGCAGAGATGAGCAGCAGAAAACGCAGGGCCTGGTGAGAGCTGATGGACACAACATTGTCACAACATGTCACACACCATGTCACACCTGTCACACACCTGTCACACCTGTCACACACACACCGTCACACCTGTCACACACCGTCACACCTGTCACACACCTGTCACACCTGTCACACACCACCTGTCACACACCTGTCACACACACACACCTGTCACACCTGTCATCACACCTGTCACACACCTGTCACACCTGTCACACACCGTCTCCACACCGTCACCTGTCACACACCGTCACACCTGTCATCACACACCATCACACCTGTCACATCACACCTGTCACACACCTGTCACACCTGTACACACATCTGTCACACCTGTCACACATCTGTCACCTGTCACACCATCACACCTGTCATACACCATCACACCTGTCACACACCTGTCACATCACACCTGTCACACACCGTCACACACACCGTCACATCACACCTGTCACACACCGTCACACCTGTCACACCGTCACACCTGTCACACACCATCTGTCACACACCATCACATCTGTCACACACCATCACACCTGTCACACCTGTCACACCTGTCATACACCATCACACACCATCTGTCACACACATCACACATCTGTCACACACCATCACATCTGTCACACCTGTCACACACCATCACATCTGTCACACACTGTCACACCTGTCACACGCCTGTGACATCACAGTGGTAATAATGAAGGAGGGCACAGAGTGTGAGGTGACATCTGTAAATGTTTCATTGGACCAAGAAGATGCTGAAACTCTGTTTACCATTTTTTATTTAAATATGACTTATGATTGTTTGGTTGGTTGATTGATCGGTTGGTTGGTTGGTTGATTGATTGTTTGGGTGTCTGTTTCAGTACTAAGAGCCGCTCCAGCTGTTTGGGTCGCAAAACACTGGATGGTCGACTTTCCAGAGGAACTCTACAGAGGCCCGGATGGACAAAAGACGAAGTAATGGCCTTGATGTCATCACCTCCACTCACATCCTGTTCACAGTAAAAGCAGTAAAGCAGCATGAACTCAGATACATACACTTTATCCTAAAATGCTTTAATGTACATTTTAATAATGTGTAGGTGTGTTGGTATAATGAACTCAGTTGAATCTGTATTGTTTCAGCTCATCATGTGTCTGCTTCACTCTCAGCGTCATTTCACAATAAAAGCTGGAAAAAGTAACAAACAGCAGACAGGCACCGTTACTGTTGATGGTTACTGCATTATTGTATCAGGGTATTTATCATCCAGCTGTCTGATGATGCTGATGCTGATCTTCATCCTCAGGAGGAGAGGCTGCTCAGGCTGGTGAAGGAGTTTGGATCAAACAGCTGGTCTTCAGTCTCTCTTCATTTCAAAGTAAGTAGTTTTATTTACAGCCACACAGAACAGATCAGGAGGATCCTGAAACAAGCAGCTTAAGCCAGTCACTGAATCACACATGAACTCCCAACTCATTTATTATTATAGATTATTAATATTCAGTATTATTAATATACAGTTTTCATGGAGGCCACAGGAGGTGTGAAGCATGAAAATCATCTGTTGGGAAACTTAATCAACGACACACAACTAAAATACATTCCTGTAATATTCATGTCGGCACTGATACCTGACAGGGAGCTTTAAACTCTTGTGTCTTCTTATATCTGTGTACTTATTAATAATTGTCAGCATTATATCATCAGGATAATATTACAATAATATATAATATACAAGGACTACACTACAACTGTTACTTTCTATTTAAAGTTCTACCTTTGATTCAACCATGCTAAACATACACTGAGCTGCTTGAGTTTAAACGTCACAGTCTGCAATGACAGCAGATGGCTTGCAGTACTTTCTGTCGTAGTCCAGCAGAGGGCACTCTTAACATTCACTGTCCCCTTATGGAGCAACTCAGATAATCCATTTTAGAAGAACTGCAGGTGTACTGAAACAGCTGTCTCCACATTAACACCAACCTGTCACTCATACTGAAGTTACCATGGTGATAAATCCTCACTGTGACAGACACACAGACCTCCTGCCAAGTTTGTTTCGTTTATCAGGGTCAGAGGTCAGCAGTGGACTGTCAGCGGAGGTGGCAGCACATAAAGAATCCAGAGCTGGTCAAAGGTCCCTGGACTCAGGAGGAGGATGAGCGGGTGAAGACTCACACTGTAAACTGTAGATGTGACTGATTATATCTCCACTGACTCAGCATGGTTGTGATTCAGCTTTCCTCCTTGTAAGCTAATGATACGTTGTGATCTCACTTCCTGCGCAGGTCATTGATCTGGTTCGGAAGCACGGCGTGAAGCGCTGGTCGCTTATCGCCAAACACCTGCACAGTCGTAACGGGAAGCAGTGCCGTGAGCGCTGGCACAACCACCTGAACCCGACTGTGAAGAAGAGTGGCTGGACGCTAGAGGAGGACCGCGTCATCTGTCAGGCCCACAGACTGCTGGGAAACCGCTGGGCCGACATCTCCAAACTCCTGCCCGGCAGGTACGTGAGACCTGTCTGTATGAGAGAGGGAGGGAGGGGGGGCTTAACTTCAGACTGTTAGCAGGTTTAATCAGGCTCAGCTGGAGCTGATGCAACTAGCTGCTAATATGTAAATATTTCTTACAACCCGCCAACACTATGTTTATAAGAGCTGACAGACAGACAGACAGACAGACAGACAGGTGGACTTCTGTGTTTGATTCTCAGAACTGATAACTCCATCAAAAACCACTGGAACTCCACCCTGAAGAGGAAGGTGGAGAAGGAGGGGTACCTGCAGGTCCTACACCTCCACAATTCCTCCATCACCTCCTCTGACTCCTCCAGCTCCTCCTCCTCCAGCAGACCAGCATCCAGGACCTGCGGCCCCCCCAACACAGCCAACATCCCCACCCAGGTCAGAATCCACCTGCACACCCATCCTCTATCCATGATAACAGTGTGATGGTGATCATGTCCGTCTGTCCTCCAGGAGGCAGACAGTGTGAAGGACGAGTCCACTGATCAGAGCGTGTGCGGACGCCATGGCGACCACGCCCACCTGTGCTCCATTTGTGTCCCCGCCTCCTCCTCAGGTTACAACTCCTCTCTGAGTATGTGTGAGCTGACGGCGCCCGTGGAGCTGATCGAGGTACGACACCCTTTTACTTTGGAGAAACACAGCTGAGGCTTTTATTTTGAAATGCAGTTTAGCTGGTCATTAAACCTGTTTTGTGTGCGACTTCCTCACAGAACCTGGAGACCTGGAGTCGTGGCCCAAAGGAAGTGACCTCATCGCTGTCCGACACTGACCCGTCAGTCGTTGATCTGAGCATCAATTATGTAAGCTGACGTCAGACTGACAGAAACACACAGCTCGTTGTGAATTAGAATCAAGAAAAACTGATGATCATTTTACTTAACTTTTTAACCCCCGAAAAAACAATTCAAAGATGCCACAAACCCAACAGAAAGGGCTGTGATTTATTATGTAGATTATCAATAATCATGTTCTCTTCCTGATTAATCCATACGTAATCTGTGAAACCTCCATCAGCTGAAGGTTCATGTTCATGTTATTTGTTCCATTATAACTAAAATATATTTAGTTTCCTGTCTAAAAAAACAGCAAATCATCATATTTAGTTTGTAGTTTTGTTTAAAAGTAGTAATAAACATTAAATCAATGATCCAAAGAGTTGCAGTTGAATTTGATGTGATTATTTGAGCTCCAGCAGCATGTGAGTGAGTGGCAGCAGCTGTGGGGCAGTAAAGTGTAGGTGCAGGGTCAGATGAAGGTGTGCTGTGATCGTGTGTGGACAGTTTGTCTCTGCAGCTGTGATGCAACAGCTCTCTCCACCTGTGTACTTTGTGAACTTTGTGTACCTGGAGAATTTTGTTAAGTAAGTGTTAATAAGTTGATCCAGCAGATCAGGATCAAGGTGTCCCTGGGTGTCACCAGAATATCTTAACACAGCCCCCCCCACATGAAGGACGTGTCAGTGTAACAGCAGTGTGTTGTTGTCTGAAGGAGCAGCTGGTCAGCAGTCAGGATGGAGCCTCGTGGAGCAGGAGCATGCTGGGAGCTCTGAGCTTCTCGCCCTCTGAGGTAACAACGCAGCTCCGCCGCTCTGCTGTCTGTCCTGATGTAAAGGTGACATCCGTCTGTCTGTCTGTCCTCAGTTGTTCAGTCTGTGTGCTGTCGAGGATCTTAAGTTACAGCGTCCAGCTCTCACCTCCACCCCCGTCTGTTCCCTCAAACACTCCACCAACGCCGACCAGGAGCTGCCCTGTCTGCACTGCAGCCACACCACCCAGTACGTCGGGGAGGGGTCAGAGGTCACTCTCAGTCACACTCTGCACCTCACCTGAGCCCCAGAGAGAGAGACGTTTTATTTTCATGTATTTTACACTGATGTTATTCCCTTTTTTGTCATAGACACACTCGGTTCAGCTCTGAGTGTGTGTAAATGTTTGAATGTGTGCAGGACGCCCACAGAGATCAGAGAGCGGATCAGGGCGCTGGGGATGTCTGCGCCTCAAACACCAACACCGCTAAAGACCAGCAGCTGCCAGGACGAGGTGAGCCACTCGCTGCTGGTCCTCAGAGTCATGGTGGTCCAGCTCTGAGAGTCTGCTGTCATCTGGTAGGCAGTGTCCGTCAGTGTGTGTCTGTGTTTCAGGTGTCGCTGTGTTCGAGCAGGATGATGAACCTGACGTGGGAGGAGCGAGGTGCTGATCATGACAGTCAGCAGTCCAGCAGCAGCTCCGAGGTCTGAAACAGACACACACACACACACCTTCTGGCTTCATACACACACTGTCTGGTTTCTGACCTTCTGTTCAGAAGACACACTGTCTGGTTTCTGACTCGTGTATTTTCATTTGCGTTAAAGCCACTTTGATAACGGCTGCTAAGTTAACACAACACACATCAGCAGGCAGGTTTTAATGCTGGAAATGCTGGAAAATGAAAAACTGTCCATGTCCAGGTCCATGGAGAGAGTCTGCTGAGTTCCGTCCAGCAGGCCCAGAGAGAGTCCAGCTCCGTCCAGCAAGCCCAGAGGGAGTCCAGCTTGGTCCAGCAGGTCCAGATGGAGTCCAGCTCTGGCTGTGAGGAGTTTGGCTGCTTCCCGTTGGATGGGCAGATGGAGGTGTGGTGGTGTCAGCAGCCGGTCGGTTACCTGCACTCCCCTGAGTGTCCCGCATACAGACTCAACCCATTTCAGGTGAGGACTGACCTACAGACCCTCTGAGACCTCTACAGACCAGGAGTGTGTGGTTGTCTTCAGACTCAGTGTGTATCACAGCCTGAACTCTCTTCTTCCTCTTCTATTTACTCAATCACACACACACACACACACACACACACACACACACACACACTGTTCTCCTGCCACAAACACTCACTAGAGCACCAAATGTGGATTCATCTGCCGCTGAAAATAGTCCCCAACAGATGAACTGTGTGTTCGATAAAAACTACAGTGAGCAGCTTATTTAAATCACTGAGACTTTTTAAACATCCTGTTATCTAAACCATATATGTTTATATCTGCACGTCATATATCATCCTGAAGCTGTAACCATAGTAACCATGTGTGGGTGTTTGTGTTCCAGCTGAGCGGTGACTTGCAGGTGGTGATGTTTGGGAAAACGGACGATCAGATGAGCCTGACAGAACAGGCCCGGCTCTACGTGGAGCCCTGATCCTTGTCGTCTCCTCAGCTCCCGGTTGTTCTCACATGTTGGTTCAGGAAGCTTCTCCAGGTGTCAGCTCAGATCAGCTGAAGTCCAGTAAGACGTGAACGCAGCATGACTGACCGTTGATCCTGATTGTCTGTCATCACACTCTCACCCTGTTTACTCTGACTGAGCTCTCTGATCGTCTGTCTTCTTCACAGATAGCTGCCCTCTTCTTCATCTTCATCGTCAGCTGCTTCCTGTGAAAGCATTCAGTGAATCTCCAGAGTTGGCTCTTTTTATTCTTTAAACTCAGTTTGTTGTCAGGAAGCTTCTTCTCAGGAGTTATTTTCTCTGTTTTATTGATTTATTGAGCAATTATCAGAAAACATCCTCACACATTTGAATGATTTTATTTAATTAAAATGTATTTTAACAGAAACATGAACACACATTATATTAATATTTTAATGTAGTTTTACTGAAGCTGTCAGAATGACCTGATAGATTTTAGATTTTTAAATGAGCTGCTTGTGTATTTACACATTTATCTGTATTATTCAATGTATGTATTTATTTATTGAAATCAGCTGCTTTATATTCTCAATATACACAAAGACACTTTATATTTGAAACTAACTTTTGCACTTTGAATCAAAACTGAAGGTCATTTTGCATTTCATCTTTTTAAGAGAGTTTTTATGGAGCATTTAACTTAATATTGATGTTACTGTTGGTATTTGAATCTTATTTACAGTGAATGTTTGGTACAAAATACAACTTTTCCTTTATTTTTTTTTATTTTCCTCAAAAACAAAACCTTTATTAAAAGTTACAGTCTGACATTTTCTGTTTTCAGATGTGCAATAAATGTCTGACTGAACAAGTGAACTTTGGCCTTTTCTCATCATCTGTTCATCATCAGGTTCACTCCTGCATGGAGATTAAACTCGATGGAGGTGGGCTGTGATGGTGCAGCAGCTCTGAGCTGCTCTGAACACCTGAAGATTTTTGTTTGTCAGATCAGAAACTCCTCCAGCTCAACCTGCTGACTCAGGTCCTGAGACTCTGCAGGCTCCACTCAGATGTGACCTCATTAACGCAGACTCAGCGATGTCCTTGAGACGCCACATGGACACGACATCAGGATTTGCTCTGGGACTCGACTTTGAAATCTGAAATCTGACTTTTGACTCAGGATTTTGACCTCGGGGACTCAAACGTGACTCAGCACGTTGGCCGTGACAAAACCGAGAAACCACAGAGACCTGATGGTGGTGAGCTGCAGGTCAAACTGAGCTTTCATGGCTCCACAGGAACGTGGTTTGTCTTCAGGATGATGCATGAAAAATATGTGAAAATCAATAAGACAATAAATTCTTGTTTCTGCGGGTCGTGGCTGGTTGCAGGTCTGCAGTCTAGTCCGGCTGGAAGCCAGTGTTGATGGAGCCGGTGTCCTGAGGAGGGTGGGGGAGGTGTGGGCAGCTCTTCCTCCTGGACTTGGTGAGGACGCGGTGCAGGAGGCTGGGGGAGCTGTGAGGAGGAGCTGAGGGCCCCGGAGCTGCCGAGGGCCCGTCCAGTCCCAGCGGCCACCGGATGCTGTTTTTTCCTGAGCAGTTTAGGAGTGCTGCGACCACTGCAGAGAAAATACAAAGGGTTGGGTTTAAAGCCCAAAATCACAAACATCGTTTCCCTCTGAGGGCTTTACAATCTGTACAGTTGTGACACCCTCTGTCCTTAGACCCTCGAACCGGGTCAGGAAAAACTTCAAAAAACCCTTAGTGTTGATACTAAATAACTGCTTTTTAAAAACTCAGATGAATTTAAGTCTTTATTTCCTGTTGTCTCTCCTCCATATGTGAACAAAGCTCAGTGCCGTACAGCTTGGTGTTGGTGTAATTACCTCGTGCAGCCACAGGGAGCTCCTGCTGTTGTCACAACGGCCGGCACTGACCCCCTCCTGACCAGCGTGGGCGGGGCTCTGGACGAAGCTCCGCCCTGCAGCACAAAGAATGTGTTACATCACAGCTGGCTGCCTGCCAATCAGGTGCTGAGTTTATTTCTGCTGGGTTATTTCCTGCTGACACGAAACAGCTGGACCGGAGAAGAGCCAGAGTTCTGACCCTGACCCTGACCCTCATCCTGACCCTGACCCTGCATGATCCACATCAGATCCTTTGTTAAAAACCTGTGTTCACTCTGATGGTTCTTTATGAAAGACGTCGCAGCCTCATCACTCTGTCCGTCCATCCGTCTGTTAGCAGGTCTGTGTGTCCATGTTCAGGTTGAACTTTTTGATCCTTTGAACTCCATCAGGTCAGCATGTTTGTGCGTCCAACACTTTGCTTTATCAGCTGCAGAACTACAAACAATCCCATCAGCCTCTGCAGCACTTTGTTTAACTTTGAATTACTGCAGTACTGTTTCAAGTAAAAGTAAAAATACTCCATTACAAGTGAAAATAAATCACTTGTTTACATTGATGTTGTTTGATTATTACTTTTTTTATTGTACTGATTTTTACACTGTTTTATTTATTATATTTGTTTATTTTGGCTCCCATCAGTGATTAATAATCAAATATGAATAATTACAGACTGATGATGATATTATTGGTGATTATCACTGATCTCTCAGGTGAGTTTACCTGCAGCGGCTCCACGCAGGCTGCAGGGAAATAACCCTCACTTCCATTAGTCAAGCGTCCAAACCACCAGGTCTCATCCTCCTTAAACAGAACCTGGATCAGGTCTCCCTGGTTCAGGTCCAGCTCCTTTGGCCAGTGGGACTGGTACTGCAGCACAGCCACCACCACCTGCCAATCACAGCCCAGAGGATCAATACTGAGGAGGTACCATCAGAACAGACTTCACACTCAACAACCAGCCATTCACACCCCTTAATTAATGCTAAATTAACCACTAATTAACTATTGATTAACACCTGAGAGAGCCTTCATATGTCCTTTAATTTGAAAAACTAACCCCCTTAAAACCCTTTATTTGGAAAAACCCTTGATGAATACATGAAATGTTTGAGCTTCATGATTTACCCTTTAATTTCCACATGAATGTGAAATATTTAAAAAAATCCACGATGACTTTTTGATGTTATTAAGGTTCAGGGATCTTGGTGTGGACTGAAATATATCATTTTTAAATGCAAAACATCTGAAGAACATTTAACAGACGCTTCGTTTTTTTCATGTCAGACTGTTAAATCTCAAGAGCCGAGTTTTTTCTCAAATTTATGGAGGTAATGTAATATGAAAATTACAGCATTATTATTTAATATTCAGTATCATTAAAAAAAAAAACCAGGAAGCTGTTTGAATCAACATTCAATAAAAATGTTTCATTCCTCTCTTCTATTGTAAAATATATTTAAATAGTTAAAAATAAAAAAGAAATTAAATTGATTTTGTGTCATTTAACTGAGTAAAAGCTGCTCCTGAATCAAACTGACCTCATTCAACCATGAAGCTGCTGCTAATTGGTTAATGAGTGTGTGTGTGCGTGTGTGTGTCAATCATTTAATCAGTGTGTCACCTTTCATTTACTTAAGATAGAGCTGCTGCTGCTGAGCGGGCTGTAAATACACAGAGGTCAGAGGTCACACTGATGTAACACGGATTAACAGAATAAAGTAAATTTACAGATGAAGTCTGTTTAAAGGCATCTCATCATCTTTTATCCTGACAGTCAGACCGGATGTCTTCATTTCTTCATGTCTTTTCTTTCTTCAGTCTGATGTTCGCTGGTGGCCGACTGACACATCAAAACGCAAAACAACCAGAAAGAGACTCAAACAACGACAAAGAGACGCAAAATATCTGAACGCTGAAGGACAAGAAACTAAAATCTCATTTACTAGCAACTGACTATGTTTCCTGAGTCCTGAACCAGAATCCCTTCATTCCACCTTAAACTCATCACATATTTCACATTCAGGAAAACACAGGAAGCCCCTAAACTCTACTTTGTGGGTTCATTTTCAAAATAAAAGACAAAGCCTCTCTGTGAACACACTGACTCAGGTGAAGATGTTTGATGGATTTTACCTTTTCTGCCTCCACATGTCTCGTCCTCGTCCTCAACCTGCACACTGAGACGCAAACACACTCTGAGCACCAACATTTGCAATCAAAACACACATCACAGCGTATCAATACACTACCTGTGTGTGTGTGTGTGTGTGCTGACCCACCTTGCGGGGAGAAGACGGTGGTATAAACCTCAAACTGTTCGTCGCTGTGTCTGTAAATCTGCTGCATACTGCTCAGCTCTCTCACACACACACACTCTGAGCTTAAATACCTGCCGGCTCTAATCCTGCTGAGTGTGTGTTTCTAACACATACACACTGAAGACGTCGGGTATCTCAGCGCTCACTTCCTATTGGCTGACAGCCTCACTGAGCCTCACTGAAGAAACAGATTTGACCTCAAGCGTCACGTACGAACAATTTCAGATTATCAGAGTACAAAGAAAACATCAGTTACTCCACTAATACCACTTTTACTAAAAGTATTAAAACCAAAATATACTTAATGGAGCAAAAGTAAAAGTACTAGAATACCTTCTATGATATTATTAATGATGAATGTTTGATCACTTTAATGTTGCAGCTGATGAAGCTACTTTTAATGACTTCATATGTTTTAGATTTTATATAGTATATAAGCTACTGCTGGTTTCTTAATCTGTAATAATACTTCATTATTTATTAACTAATAAGATTTTGTTTTTGTTTGTAACAATCTGAATCTGAAGATAAATGTGGTGGAGTAAAAGTCTGAAGTATCAGAAAATAAAAAAGCTCAGAGTACCTTATAATAGTATTTTAGTACCTCAGTCTGATCCACTGTCCTCGGATAATATGATTTATATCATTTTAACATTCGGTGTGTGTAGTTCAGCTGTGGGGTGATTGTGGAGAATGTTAGAGCTGCCGTTGAACTGTGATGTGTTATACTGAAGGTGTTTCTATTATTCTGTCCACCCCAGATGAGGACTGAAGAGTCAGCTGAGAGGATGAAGAGTGGAGGTGCTGCAGAGATCAGGTGTGTTTGACAGCTATAATCAGTGTTTCTGATGACTTTGTTTTTCAGCTCCTCATTGTGGTTCTGCAGCACATTTCCTGTCTGCCTCAGCTCTTCACAATAAAAGCTGTAAACAGTCACGGTCCTCTGCAAACAGCAGACAGATAATAAACAGTTTGTTGACATGTCAGACACACTCAGTTTATATTGTGATACGTCAGATATTTACAGGCTGATCTGATGAAAATAAGTGAAGCACAATCTGACTGACATAAACTGATCAGGTTGATCATTAACACTGAGTTCACAGCAGATTTAGTGACGAGTCATCAATAAGTTGATCACTGAGTGATGCCGACAGGTGAGCTCAGGTGTGTGTGAGACTCTTCAGGGTCATTCTGTGTTTAGCTCGTTTTCTGATCTCAGAGTTAAACCTGTTAAACACACTCAGATCAAGTTTATATAACAACTGTTCCTGGATCAGATTACACTGGATTAAACCAACAAGAGAGGCTCTTCTAGGAAACACACACACACACTTGCTTATCTCACTGATCTTAAAACAAGAAAATAAAGCAGCTTTGTCTTTCATCATGCAAACTTTCATTGTGGATCTGGTCCTAGATCAGTGTGCAGATCAAACATGATGCAGTTAAAGCTGCTTCTGATTCTGGATGTGAATAAACAGACAACACCTACATGTAAATACATATCTTATTTTATACCTGTGTATAAATCTAAAATAAAATAGTAAAAGCTGATAAAATGGCACTGATGTGAGGAGTCTCAGCTGGGTCTGAACCAGCTGAGAAACAGTAACATCTAGTGGCTGTTAGAAGAACTGCAGCTCAACACTGACGAACAGACTGGATTCAGGTGTGTGTGTGTGTGTGTGTGTGTGTGTGTGTGTCGGTGTGTGTTCAGTAGAGCTTCATGGAGGCTTCAAACAGCCGGCTCAGGTCCTCCTCGTTGTGCTCTCTGGGGGACAGTTTGGTCACTCGCTCCTGAAACGACATCATAAGAACGTAACAGACTTTTTCATTTACAGCATCTTTGCTGATTCATGGACTCACTGATAGATTATGAATGATCTCAGATTAAGATGACAGACACACCTGAGGGAGGGTTCCTTTCACCAGAGCCGGGATGTCTTCTTTGCTGTAGCCCACAGCTCCAAGTCCATCCTCCACCTGCAGGTCGAACAGAAACTGACGCAGTGTGTCAGCCAGAACAGCCCCGGCATCCTCCCTCTTCACCTGCCGAATGTCTGCACCTGAACACATCGCAGAGAGTCTCTTAGTGCACCTGAACATTGGGTACTACAGTTATTATTATTATTTATTATCGTTATAAATAATTATTGTTATTTCTCATAGTTTGGTATCACATTGAGTATATATTGTTTTTCTGAAGCGTTGCAAGGTGAACAGGTACCGAGGATCTCTGCAGCCTCCAGGTGGCGCTCTGGACACATTGGGGCTGTGAAGTTGAAGACAGCCGGAGATGTGAGGACCACTGAGAGTCCATGAGGCTGAGGAGACACACACACACGACACACACGCACACACACACACTGCACTTTTACACGCACACACACACGCACTTTTGCACACACACACACACACACACACACACACACACACATTGCACACACACACACACACACATTAACCATCACAATCAAAAACCTGAACATGAACAGAGCTTCAGTTGTTTGTGACAAACTGTGTGTGAAGCTGCTAATAAATCTGACTAATACACTACAAACATGCTGCACAGTCACTAAAAGTCGTGCAGCTCTGTGAACAAACAGCTGCTGAACTTTCTCCTAAATGAAACCTGAGGTTTATGAGTGAACTGAGTTTATGATGAACAAGGAGAGTTCAGTCACACTGCTTTGACTTTGTTTTGTAATGTTAAATCTAACTAATCTCTCTTCATGTGTGTGCATCAAAACAGTTTCTCTAATCTCAACTTAAGAAAAATAATAATATACCCCTGTTTGGGTCTTTGGTGGTTCTCCAGTTTATCAGTCAGTCAGTAATGTTTGCAATTAAACTCAACTTCCACATCTTCTTTAGGTCTTGTATTTCTGCTGTAATATTTCTGATTCTGTTTTTTGCTTTGAACATATCAGCACTAAAACTGATCTGACTGTGACTGGGATGAATGATTTTTTTAGTTCAGGGCATTTCTGAGCGAGGTTTTGGCTGAAAAGGTTTCGTCACTCACCACCAGAGCGTGCTGCACGCTGTAACCCTTCGCTGCATGAGTCTTCACGTTACCTGCGATCGGATACGACATCCCATGACTGCAGAGAGGAAACAGCACAACAAAACATTTATTCTGAAAATTTATCCTAACTATTTTACCTTGAAATTACATCACATTAGATTGATTTTGCCAAAACTTTTATCCTAAGGGATTTGGAATAAGAACATTGAACCACATGGACACCAATAACAATCATCCATGTACATTAAAATTCAAATAAGTAAAGTACAACAACTTCACAGTGTTTCAGGTGCTACAAATGTATAATAATGTAATTTACATGTCCCTTTTGGGGTTGAATGATTAATTAATGAAATGTAGTCTTTAATAGATGATCTGCACCAATGAATGGCTTTGTTTTAACCACTTTAAAGGCCTTACACTGTGAATAATATCATGTTAAAGTTATTAATGGATAAATTCAAGACCTTTTATATTGCAGTGGTTTGTCACACTGTCTGCACAGTTTGAGGGGATTTAAAGGGCTGAACAGCCTTAAAAAGACTAAATAACAGAAAAGGTTGCTGCTGTGTTTCTCACCACAGATGAACTCCAGCGTTTCCAAAACCAATTCCTGCAAACACACTGGCCAGGTGCATGTTGGAGCGAGCCTCCAGATCCTCAGGGTCCCTCACTGCTCTGTACACAGACAGACAGGCAGAGTGATCAAATACTGATTTCATTTATTTATTCATCCTGTTCTTTATTAGTATTTATTTTATATTAGTTTATATTTATACTGTATTTTTTCACTTTTATTTGAGTGTACTTAGTTTTAATTTAGTTTAATGTGATTATATCTGCAATATCTAGTTATTTTTTAAGATTTATTCTATCTAAATGTTGTCAGTAAAGTCAATAAGTACTCTGAACAAACAGCAGCTGAACCTAAATAAAACCTGACGTTTAGTTTATTATGAACGTGGAGAGTTCAGACTTTCAATAATAGATCTGACTCATCCATGTATTCTCTCTTCATGTGATGTGATTTCTCAAATCTCATCATGAATAAAAAGAAAAGAAAAATATCATTTACATTAACGAGATAAATTCAGTAAAGAGTTGAGAACAGCGAACAGGTCCGATAAACTTCACGGTGAAACAGGAACAGCAGCTCTGCTTTGGCGGAGTTCCTCAGGGATCCTGTTCGGGTCCTCTGTGGTTCTCCAGTTGAACTTTATTTACCGTTTCATGTACTTGGCGAGCACGTTGAGGGCGTGGCGGGACCAGACGTCGCTGATGGGGTTGCTGCCCTGGTAGGCGGGGCGGTTGATGGGGTTGGGGGGGCAGGGGCTTCTCTGGTTGTAGGGCAGAGCGGTGTACGACTCCAGAGCATGACTGAAGACAAGAAAGACACAGAGGAGGGCCGGTATTAATATCTAATATTAATATCCGCAGGATGTGGCACATAATAACACTGTTCCTCTATCAGCTCCCTCTGTTAGATTTAGTTTTCAAGTGAAAACAACCAAATAACAATAACTAGCCTGAGAAGCTTCTATCAAGGCATCATTAGATCCCTGTACTCTAACATCATGAAGTAAAACTAACATTATACACACATAAAGACAAGTAAGAACAAAATCTAAACAGACTATTAACTAAACTTAAAATGAAAATAGTCACAATAGTAAATTAAATTAAAATGATTAAAAAACAAATAAAATCCTGTTTCAGAAACTTCTGAATATTCTGAGAAACAGACCAGAACACATTAAAATCTCTTTGCAGATTTATTATTTTCAACAAAGAAAAGATTTTCTCAGAGATCAAAAGCTGAATATCAAACAGCTTTAACTTTATCTCAGGCCTTCATGTCTTTAGTATCTCACTGAATGATTAACAGGCGGCATGCTAACTGTGTTAAAGTTAGCGCCCCTCTGTCTCAAGGTCGAAGTTTGCTCTGAGATGAAAACACTCTGCGGGGTCAGAGATCACGAAAAGTCCACGTTCAAACACCTTTCTGTAAAGCTGGAAACCAACGCTGATCACTATTCAACTTCAAACTGACTTCATCTCAGTGTTTTGCTTCAAACTTCAAATTAAAATACAAACATATAAAAATGAAATAAAATGTAAACATGTCAAATCTAAGAGAAAAAAAACAACACAGACAGGTAAAGAAGAAACATTAGTCGCCTCACACAAAGACAACACCATCCTCAAGTTCACTGACGACACGACCGCCATCGGCCTGATCTCTGGAGGAGAGGAGAGACGGCGTACAGGAGGGAGATGGCCAGTCTGGTTAAATGGTGCGACAGCAACAACCTCTCCCTGAACACGGACAAGACCAAGGAGATGGTCCTGGACATGAGGAGAGAGAGGCAGGCAGCACCAACCTCTGATGATCAGAGACTCTGAGGTGGAGTGTGTCAGCAGCTTCAAGCTCCTGGGCGTCCACATCTGTGATGACCTCACCTGGACGCTCAACATCACCCAGCTGGTCAAGAAGGCTCATCAGCGGCTGTACTTCCTGAGGAGACTGAGGAAGTCTGGGATGTCTCAGAGGGCTCCTACACCGCCGTCATCGAGAGCATCCTGACCAGCTGCATCACGGTGTGGTACAGGAACAGCAAACGCCTACAGCGATGGCGGTGAGAACGACAGAGAGAGGATCGTCCGGGCGCCGCTGCCCTCTCTGCAGGACATCAACCACCGCAGAGTCCACAGGAGAGCCTGCAGCATCATCAGAGACCCCTCCCACCCCCAGCACACACTCCTCAGTCTTCTCTTCTGCCCTCTGGCAGGAGGTACAGGAGTGTGAGGAGCAGGACCTCCAGGCTGAAGGGAGAGTTTTTATCCACAAGCCATAAGACTCATCAACAGATGCAGTCCACTACCCCTGCCCCCCCATAACCATCCCCACCACACAGAAGCACCTTTCACACATCACTTTACCACGGACGTGCAATGTTTGAAAGTATATAGTTTTTTTTTTAGTTTTTTTGCACACTCATTGTAAATTATTACTGTATATTATTTAGTGTATATTATTTACTTTTGTATTTTTGTATTTATATTTTTCTATTTGGCATTGAAGACATGGAAGAGCAAAGCAAGAATTTCATTGTACAGTGAAACCTGTTTTTCTCATCTGTGCAAATGACAATAAAATCTTGAAAAATAAAATGAATTAAATAAAAAAAAAAATCAAATCAAAAGTGAATTTGATAAAATGTTTGAGGGATGTGAGGAGACACGAGCTCAAAGGAAACAGATCAGTTCACAGTCATTTAAATTAGACTGAACAATTCGTTTAATCTAACTAAAACCTTTTTAAATACAGAAACTGACCAGAGCACGTCGAAGCCGCTGTTGGCGGCGACTCTCTCGGGCATGCTCAGTGTGTGAATCGGGTCCACGATGCCCAGCGTGGGTCTGATGGCTCTGCTGGCGATACCTGAACACACACAACCAATCACAGCTCAGACTGAAGCTGTGATGTCACCATGACCTGTCACCTGTTTGACTAAACTCATCTTTTGTTGTGGCGTGAGTTTTATTTCTGATTAACTCAAATCAGTGATGCACAGGTCGGAGGTGATGAACTGAGCAGTGAACACTTAAAGAGGAAGTGACAGCTCGTTTTTACCCGTTTTGGCTTTCAGAGGCTCGAAGTCGAAGATGGCGACTCCGGTGGTCTCACTGCCGGTTCCTGCAGTTGTAGGAACTGAAGTTCAAATGAGAATAAAATACATTTATGAAGCGACTTTTTATTGTCAGAGAAACCTTGAACTTATTTTTACAGATAAGACAAGAAAAGATTGAAAAGGTTCAGTTCAGCAACAGTTTCCAACTAAACCTGAAGGAAAAAGTTGAAAGTAAAACCTTCACAACATTCACACAAAAACTGCTTTTTAATTTACAACCTGTAACGACCCATAAACAAACACGAGAGGAAAAAATTCAAAAAGTAAATAAATGTAAACCAAATAAAAATTCATTGAATTAAACTATTGGTGTGGAGTCGTATCATTTCAAAGTGGAATCAAATTAATATTTGGAAGAAAGGACAGAAAATAAAATGTCCATTCAATTTAATTCAACTGAAGTCAGAAAACTAAACTTATATTTCAAATTAATTTGATAAAGTATCTGATATTTTATGAAATGACTGTTAAAGATCTAAAATATGAAATGTTTAAATTTAGACAAGTTATCTGATAAATGACAGAGCAGTAATTTATGATTGATCCTGTTATTACTCATCAGTATCTCATTAATTAATCATAAATTCATTTTTAATCATCCTCAGGTGTCCTGACTCCGCCCTCTGCCCCAGCTAACCGTCCAATCAGAGTGTTACCTGCGATGAGCGGCTTCAGAGCTCTGGTGATTGGCTGCCCTTTGCCGATCGGAGCGTTGACAAAGTCCAGGAAGTCTGCGTCGGGGTGACACGCGTACAGATTGGCTGCTTTACAGGTGTCAATCACTGATCCCCCGCCCACCGCCACAAACACGTCGAACGAGTCGTTTTTAGCAAACTGGATGGCTTCTTTAAAACTAAAACACACAAACACGCGGAGGGAGGCGTGATCAGTCCTGATGACTGTGTGAAACATCATGTGTTCACGTCACAAACACACACAGGTTAGGAAACAGAGGACAGAGATGCAGACAGTCCAACACACTCCGACGAGTCCTCATTCACTCATTCACTTATTCATTCATGTGTGACAATGCCACTGTTTTCATCTCTACGTTTGTTCCTGTCTCTGCTGCTGTAGCCAATCAGAGAACAGCGTTTCCTTCGCTCTTACCTGCTGTTGGTGGGCTCCACCCGCACGTTATCAAACACTTTGTACTTCACGCCGCTCTTTGCCAGAGACTCCAGGACGGCCGCCATCGGGGGGAGGACTGACAAGTTCTTATCCGTCATCAAACAGACGTTCCGAGCTCCGAGGTTCTGCAGGTCCTGCAGGAGAACCGGAGAACACAACACACTGAGGACACAGCACCTAACAGACACACACGCGTGTTTCTGCATCAGATGGTGATGTTTGGTTACCATGCCGATCTCTCTGCTGACGCCTTCACCATACCTGATGTTGGAACTCGCCATCTGACACAAACAAACAAACACAGTTCAAACAAAAAGTACTTCAGAGGAGTTACTCCGATTACATGTTCAAATCAACACGTCTGTGACATTACATCAAAGGTCTGAATGTTAATTTGTAAAGAACAAACTGTGCAGACGGACAGACGTCGTGTTTTAGAAAATATCTGAAGGACTTTCTTTCCCTTCCTGTTTCCTTCTTTCCCTTCCTGTTTCCTTCTTTCCCTTCCTGTTTCCTGTCCTGCTGACTGAGTTTGTTGTCGGAGCAGATGATGAGGATCGCTTTGATCGATCAGTTTGATAGATTACCTCGAAGGCGTAGTCTGTCTTTCTCACCATGCAGGTCGCAGCTCCGGCCCCTGCAGGAAAAACTCAAAGTCAACAAACAGCTGATCAGATCTGTGTGACGATTATTGATTACTGATAACCCACTGATTTTTTAATTTAACTGAATTTAACACTGATTACCAGGTCGTGAGTGAGTGAGTGAGTGAGTACCTTGGTGGAAGGTGTTGGAGTGGGCGGGGCATCTGCATCTGTGCACACAGAAACTTACTTCATCAGGTATCTGCAGCTTTAATGAGCGTTTCTTATAAAGTTTACACGTTAATATCTGCTTTAACTTTATCAATCAGGAAACTCACACAAAGGTCGAAACCTGTCGAAACCTATAAACGTTGCGTACGCACAAAAGAAGGCGTACACCAATTTCTACGCAAACTTTGTGATTTATAAAAAACTAACTTGGCAGAGAATGTGCGGTCCTCCACGCAAACCGTGAGCCTGCGTACGCACATAATGTGGAGAAATGAGAAACTGCGACTGTCAGCTGAAGGATGAAACACAGAAACGATGTGAAACTGATCCTGTTATGTAGAGGAAATCGAAATATTGCCTTTCACATATCGGTATATGAAGAGTTTCATTTACTAAACGATAAAAGACATTTTTACAGTGAATAAACCACCAAAAAACAGGATTTAGGATCATAAATACAAACAGCGATATCTGTTACTGCAAAAGATCCCTCAGATATGTTCTGTTATTATTAAATGCATGTTCTGAATTTTGTTCTAATAAATCAGGAGAACAGTGGGACTGATCACGTTCACACTGATGTTGTTTTTCGATGCTTCAGCTCGGGCAGATCTGAGTGTGTAGTTTCATATATTGTTATCATACAGGCCTGCTGTGCTCCATAATGTGACTTTCCCCTGACGCTGGTGGTCGTGTCGGGCTCTGAGCCAACCCCTGTCCCATCTGAGCCAAACGCTGCTGCCAGCATCTGGATGTGATGAGACACTTGAAATAAAAATCAGTAGTTGTTTCATCGTACAGCTCATGTCATCAACACATTTTTCATTTTCCTTCAATTCTTTGGTAACTTTGTTAATGGAGTCGGTTGTGTCTCTTTGCATCAGTGAGGACGCTCAGCTGCTGCAGCAGCAAAAACCCCCACTGAACACTCAGCGACTAAAACTGGTTTTATCAATGAAGTCACAGTTGTTTTGTTTATTTTTAAATAAGTGTAAAGAACTTGAATGTGTTTGATTTCCTCGTTTTAAACGATTCACGTTAACTATCTGAGTCATCTGTGTGTCTGTGTCCCCTCCGTCTCTGTCTCCATTTAAGAGTAATCTCTTAAATGGATCTGACTTGAATCTGACTCCCCAGTAATCCCTGCCAGGTTTTTATAAAGGGGAGATTGACCTCTGACCCCGCCCTGTCCACTTTGATGTGGGACTACTTCTTCTTTATTTCAGCCAATCTTCAGAGGCAGCAGCATGAACAGCGTCCTCCACATGCTGCCACTCTGAGGCCTTTTTCACATTTAAAAGTGTCACTTTGAGTCAAACAAAGTCATTTTTTTGGTGTCGACCTCCCAAATAAGATCTTCTATTTCACACTACATGAATTTTCTTATTTTATCCTTTCTGCTGGTGTCGCCATGGTCACCATCATGCAGTCAGGTAGAATGAATATTAATTAGGGGCGTTTCATTGACTATTTATAGACAGTTATGGGCGTGACATGACGCCTGTAAAAGATGCACCACATTTCCAGTTGGTTGTGATTTATAAAGGGAAACTGCTGTAGGACGTGTGCACACAGTTATAAATCGGAATATTTTTGTGCTTTCTGTGGTTCATCCGTCCGTCCTTTTGACGTGAATCCTATGCAGTTTTATAAATGAGGCTGCTGGTCTGTTCTGGTCTGTTCTGGTCTCTCCTGGTCTCGTTTTAGATCTGGACCTGGTCTGTTCTGGTCACATGCTGTGAGGCGTTCACGCTCGTCAGAGAACGGAACACTTTGTAAACAGCAGTTTTAAAGCAGACAGAAAAGTTTTGCACAGTTTGTGACTGTGCGGGTTCAGAAGAAGTCTCACCTGAACTGTAAAACTTTAAAAATGACGGTTTTCTAAATGGAGTTTGGTGTGAGCGGCTCTCCTGCACAGAAAAACAAGCTCAGGTAGTTTACCTGCTGTTTACCTGTTGTTTACCTGTTGTTTACCTGCTGTTTACCTGTCGTTTACCTGTTGTTTACCTGTACCTGTTTCACCTGTTGTTTACCTCGTTTACCTGTTGTTTACCTGTTTACCTGTTGTTTACCTGTTGTTTACCTGTTGTTTACCTGTTGTTTACCTGTTGTTTACCTGTTGTTTACCTGTTTACCCCGTTTACCTGCCGTTTACCTGTTTTACCTTGTTTACCCGTTTGTTTACCTGTTTACCGTTGTTTACCGCTGTTTACCCGTTGTTTGCTGTTTACCTGTTGTTTACCCTGTTTACCTGTTTACCTGTTGTTTACCTGCTGTTTACCTGTTGTTTACGTGTTGTTTACCTGTTTACCCGTTGTTTACCTGTTGTTTACCTGTTGTTTACCTGCTGTTTACCTGTTGTTTACCGTGTTGTTTACCTGCTGTTTACCTGTTGTTTACCGTGTTGTTTACCTGCTGTTTACCCGTTGTTTATCCGCTGTTTACCTGTGTTTACCTGCTGTTTACCTGTGTTTACCTGTTGTTTACCTGTTGTTTACCCTGCTGTTTACCTGTCGTTTACCTGTTGTTTACCCGTTGTTTACCTGTTGTTTACCTGTTTACCCTGTTTACCCGTGTTTACCTGTTGTTTACCTGCTGTTTACCCGTTGTTTACCCGTTGTTTACCTGTTGTTTACCCGTTGTTTACCTGTCGTTTACCTGTTTACCTGCTGTTTACCTGCTGTTTACCTGTTGTTTACCTGCTGTTTACCTGTTGTTTACCTGTTGTTTACCTGTTGTTTACCTGTTGTTTACCTGTTTACCCTGTTGTTTACCCTGTTGTTTACCTGCTGTTTACCTGTTGTTTACCTGCTGTTTACCGTTTACTGTTGTTTACCTGTTTACCTGTTTACCTGTCGTTTACCTGCTGTTTACCTGTTGTTTACCTGCTGTTTACCTGTTGTTTACCTGCCTGTTTACCTGCTGTTTACCTGTTTACCGTTTACCTGTTTACCCTGTTGTTTACCTGTTGTTTACCTGTTGTTTACCTGTTGTTTACCTGTGCTGTTTACCTGTTGTTTACCTGTTGTTTACCTGCCGTTGTTTACCTGTACCTGTTTACCTGTGTTGTTTACCTGTTTACCTGTTTACCTGTTTGCCGTTTACCTGCTGTTTACCTGCTGTTTACCTGCTGTTTACCCGTTGTTTTGTTTACCGTTGTTTACCCGCTGTTTACCTGCTGTTTACCTGTTTGTTTACCTGTTGTTTACCTGTTTACCCGTTTACCTGTTGTTTACCCGTTGTTTACCTGCTGTTTACCTGTTTGCTGTTTACGTGTTGTTTACCTGCTGTTTACCCGTTGTTTACCTGTACCTGTTTACCTGTTTACCTGTTGTTTACCTGCCGTTGTTTACCTGTTGTTTACCCGTTGTTTACCTGTTTACTGTCCCTGTTTACCTGCTGTTTACCGTTGTTTACCGTTGTTTACCTGTTGTTTACCTGTTGTTTACCTGTTGTTTACCTGTTGTTTACCTGTTGTTTACCTGTTGTTTACCTGTTGTTTACCTGTTGTTTACCTGTTTACCCGTTGTTTACCTGTTTACCCGTTGTTTACCCTGTTTACCTGCCTGTTTACCCTGCTGTTTACCCGTTGTTTACCCGCTGTTTACCCGTTGTTTACCCTGTTTACCTGCTGTTTACCTGTTGTTTACCTGTTGTTTACCTGTTGTTTACCCGCTGTTTACCTGTCGTTTACCTGTTTACCTGTTGTTTACCGCTTGTTTGCTGTTTACCCGTTGTTTACCTGCTGTTTACCTGTTTACCTGTTTACCTGTTGTTTACCTGTTGTTTACCTGTTTCTGTTTACCTGCTGTTTACCTGTTGTTTACCTGTTGTTTACCTGCTGTTTACCTGTTTACCTGTTTACCTGTTGTTTACCTGCTGTTGTTTTGTTTACCTGTTGTTTACCTGTTGTTTACCCGTTGTTTACCTGTTTACCTGTTTACCTGTCGTTTACCTGTTTACCTGTTTACGTTTTACCTGTTGTTTACCTGTTGTTTACCTGTTGTTTACCTGTTGTTTACCTGTTGTTTACCTGTTGTTTACCTGTTGTTTACCTGTTGTTTACCTGTTGTTTACCTGTTGTTTACCTGTTGTTTACCTGCTGTTTTACCCGTTGTTTACCTGTTTACCCTGTTTACCTGTTTACCTGTTTACCTGTTTACCTGTCGTTTACCTGCTGTTTACCTGTTGTTTACCTGTTTACCTTGTTTACCTGTTGTTTACCTGCTGTTGTTTACCTGTTGTTTACCTGTTTACCTGCTGTTTACCTGTTGTTTACCTGCTGTTTACCTGTTGTTTACCTGTTGTTTACCTGTTGTTTACCTGTTGTTTACCTGTTGTTTACCTACCCTGTTGTTTACCCGTTGCTGTTTACCCGTTGTTTACCTGCTGTTTACCTTACCTGTTGTTTACCCGCTGTTTACCCGTTGTTTACCCGCTGTTTACCTGTGTTTACCTGCTGTCGTTTACCTGTTTGCTGTTTACCCGTTGTTGTTTACTGTTTACCTGCTGTTTACCTGTTGTTTACCTGTGTTTACCTGCTGTTTACCTGTTTACCTGCTGTTTACCCGTTGTTTACCCGCTGTTTACCCGTTGTTTACCTGCTGTTTACCCGTTGTTTACCCGTTGCTGTTTACCTGTCGTTTACCTGTCGTTTGTTTACCCTGCGTTGTTTACCCGTTTACCTGTTGTTTACCTGTTGTTTACCCGTTGTTTACCCTGCTGTTTACCTGTTGTTTACCTGCTGTTTACCCGTTGTTTACCTCCGCTGTTTACCTGTTGTTTACCTGTTTACCCGCGTTTACCTGTTGTTTGTTGTTTACCTGCTGTTTACCTGTACCTGTTTACCTGTTTACCTGTTTACCTGTTTTGTTGTTTACCTGCTTACCCTGTTTACCCTGTTGTTTACCTGCTGTTTACCTGTTGTTTACCCGTTGTTTACCCGTTGTTTACCTGTTGTTTACGTTGTTTACCTGTTGTTTACCTGTTGTTTACCTGTTGTTTACCTGTTGTTTACCTGTTGTTTACCTGTTGTTTACCTGTCGTTTACCTGCTGTTTACCTGTTGTTTACCTGCTGTTTACCTGTTGTTTACCTGCTGTTGTTTACCTGTTGTTTACCTGTTTACCCGCTGCCACCTGCTGTTTACCTGCTGTTTACCTGTTGTTTACCGTTGTTGTTTACCTTGTTTACCTGCTGTTTACCTGTTGTTTACCCGTGTTGTTTACCTGCTGTTTACCTGTTGTTTACCTGTTGTTTACCTGTTTACCTGTTTACCTGTTGTTTACCGACCTTCGTACCTGTTGTTTACCTGCTGTTTACCTGTTGTTTACCTGCTGTTGTTTACCTGCTGTTTACCTGTTGTTTACCTGCTGTTGTTTACCTGTTTACCTTGTTTACCTGCTGTTTACCTGTTGTTTACCGCTGTTTTGTTTACCTGCTGTTTACCTGTTGTTTACCCGTACCTGTTGTTTACCCTGTTTACCTGTTTACCTGTTTACCCTGTTTACCTGTTGTTTACCTGCGTTGTTTACTGTTGTTTACCTGTTGTTTACCTGTTGTTTACCTGTGCTGTTTACCTGCTGTTTACCTGTTGTTTACCTGCTGTTTACCCTGTTGTTTACCTGCTGTTTACCTGTTGTTTACCTGTCGTTTACCCTGTTTACCTGTTTACCTGCTGTTTACCTGTTGTTTACCTGTTGTTTACCTGTTGTTTACCTGTTGTTTACCTGTTGTTTACCTGCTGTTTGTTTACCTGTTGTTTACCCTGTTGTTTACCTGTTGTTTACCCGCTGTTTACCCTGCTGTTTACCCTGTTGTTTACCTGCTGTTTACCTACCCGCTGTTTACCCGTTTACCGTTGTTTACCCGTTCGTTTACCTGCTGTTTACCTGCTGTTTACCTGTTGTTTACCGTTGTCGTTTACCTGTTTACCTGTTTACCTGTTGTTTACCTGCTGTTTACCTGCCGTTTACCTGTTGTTTACCCTGTTTACCTGTTTACCTGTTGTCCGTTGTTTACCTGCTGTTTACCTGTCTGTTTACCTGTTTCTGTTTACCTGTTGTTTACCTGCTGTTTACCCGTTGTTTACCTGCTGTTTACCTGCTGTTTACCTGTTTACCCTGTTGTTTACCCTGTTTACCCGCTGTTTACCCGTTGTTTACCCGCTGTTTACCTGTTGTTTACCTGCTGTTTACCTGTTTACTGTTGTTTACCTGTTGTTTACCTGTTGTTTACCTGTTGTTTACCTGTTGTTTACCTGTTGTTTACCTGTGCTGTTTACCTGTTGTTTACCTGTTGTTTACCTGTTGTTTACCTGTTGTTTACCTGTACCTGTTTACCTGTTTACCTTGTTTACCTGTTTACCTGTTTACCTGTTTACCTGTTTACCTGTTGTTTACCTGTTGTTTACCTGTTGTTTACCTGTTGTTTACCTGTTGTTTACCTGTTGTTTACCCGTTGTTTACCTGCTGTTTACCCTGTTGTTTACCTGCTGTTTACCGTTGTTTTTCAATCCGCTCGCTGTTTACCCTGTTTACCTGTTGTTTACCTGTTTACCTGTTTACCCTGTTGTTTACCTGCTGTTTACCCTGTTGTTTACTGCTTACCTGCTGTTTACCTGTTTACCTGTTGTTTACCTGTTGTTTACCTGTTGTTTACCTGTTGTTTACCTGTTGTTTACCTGTTTTGCTGTTGTTTACCTGTTTACCTGCTGTTTACCTGTTGTTTACCTGTCGTTTACCTGCTGTTGTTTACCTGTTTACCCGCTGTTTACCTGCTGTTTACCTGTTGTTTACCCTGTGCCATTGTTTTTGTTTACCTGTTTACCTGTTTACCTGTTGTTTACCTGTTTACCTGTTGTTTACCTGTTGTTTACCTGTTGTTTACCTGTTGTTTACCTGTTGTTTACCTGTTGTTTACCTGTTGTTTACCTGTTGTTTACCTGTTGTTTACCTGTTGTTTACCTGTTGTTTACCTGTTGTTTACCTGTTGTTTACCTGTTGTTTACCTGTTGTTTACCTGTTGTTTACCCGTTGTTTACCGTTGTTTACCTGTTGTTTATTGTTGTTTACCTGCTGTTTACCCGTTGTTTACCCTGCCTGTTTACCTGCTGTTTACCTGTTGTTTACCTGTTTACCTGTTGTTTACCTGCTGTTTACCTGTTTACCTGTTGTTTACCCGTTGTTTACCCTGTTTTGTTTACCCGTTGTTTACCTGTACCCGCTGTTTACCCGTTGTTTACCTGTTTACCTGCCACCTGTTTACCTGTTGTTTACCTGCTGTTTACCTGTTTACCTTGTTTACCTGTTTACCTGTTTACCTGCTGTTTACCTGTTTACCTGTTTACCTGTTGTTTACCGTTGTGTTGTTTACCTGTTTACCTGTTTACCTGTTGTTTACCCGCTGTTTACCCGCTGTTTACCTGTTTACCTGTTTACCTGTTGTTTACCTGCTGTTTACCCCTGTTTACCCGTTGTTTACCCTGTTTACCCGCTGTTTACCCGTTGTTTACCCTGTTGCTGTTTACCTGCTGTTTACCTGTTGTTTACCTGTTGTTTACCTGCTGTTTCAATTCGCTGTTTACTGTTTACCTGTTGTTTACCTGTTTACCTGCTGTTTACCTGTTGTTGTTTACCTGCTGTTTACCCGTTTTTGTTTACCCGTTGTTTACCCCTGTTTACCTGTTTACCTGTTGTTTACCTGTTGTTTACCTGTTGTTTACCTGTTGTTTACCTGTTGTTTACCTGTTGTTTACCTGTTGTTTACCTGTTGTTTACCTGTTGTTTACCTGTTGTTTACCTGTTGTTTACCTGTTGTTTACCTGTTGTTTACCTGTTGTTTACCTGTTGTTTACCTGTTGTTTACCTGTTTACCTTGTTTACCTGTCGTTTACCTGCTGTTTACCCCTGTTTACCCTGTTTACCTGTTTACCCGCTGTTTACCTGCTGTTTACGTTGTTTACCGCTGTTTACCTGTTGTTTACCCGCTGTTTACCTGCTGTTTACGTTGTTTACCTGTTTACCTTGTTTACCTGTTTACCCTGTTTACCTGCTGTTTACCTGTTTACCTGCCGTTTGTTTACCTGCTGTTTACCTGCTGTTTACCTGCTGTTTACCTGTCGTTTACCTGCTGTTTACCTGCTGTTTACCCGTTGTTTACCTGTTGTTTACCTGTTTACCTGTTTACCTGTTGTTTACCTGTTGTTTACCTGTTTACCTGCTGTTTACCTGTTGTTTACCCGTTGTTTACCTGTTGTTTACCTCTCCCTCTCCTCAGTTTAAACACATAAATCAAACTCACGCCGCACGCTCCAGCTGTCTGAGCAGGTGAACGACTCGGTCCCGTCCCGCCATGTCTGCAGGTCTGCAGGTCTGAGCGCACTGAGCCGGATGGACTACACGCTGCTTCCGCCTTAACATTTCAAAATAAAAGCCCCAGCCTGTGCGTCCCTTTAACAGTGTGACTGAGAAGTTCATTAATTATAAGAAAAAGACTTTAAATGGACTTTAAGGGCTGAAATGTCTTTAAATGAAGTAAATAACTTAAAAACATCCTTAAAGTAATTCTTTTTATAGCCACTGATTGTCAGTTAAGGCGACAGTTCTTAAGGTGGATAATCTGTTTATCAATTCAAAATCAATCCCTCAGTGTGGATTAATCCATTTACTCAAATTTCAGAAAAGTGCATATTCAGGGAAGTGATATTATTTTGTTATTTTTACCCCTCAATATATTCCAATATATATATAAAGTGATTTATTCATACATTCATTTTTATAACACAATTTATGTGTTATAAATTGTGTCATAATGTGTGTGTCTGTGTGTGTGTGTGTGTGTGTTGGTGTCTGTGTCTGTGTGTGTGTGTGTGTGTGTGTGTGTGTGTGGGTGTGTGTTAACTTTTTTCCATGTCATATCTGTGTAAATATTGAAAGGTCAGAGGTCACAGCAGTGAGACAAAATGCTGCAGCGTCCCGACATATCGACCTTTAAACAAACCTGCGACTGTCGAGACGCTTCGGAGCTTTTATTTTTATTTTCTTCATTTCTGCAGGTCAGAAACTGAAGGAGAATAAAAGATGTGTCTTCACTTCAGTTTATGAAACAGTCACACTCATGAAACTCTGTTTTAAACAGGAGGGTTCCTGCTCTGACTAGAAATAGATGAAATCTTAAAAATCATCAGTTATTTCTGATCCTGCTGTCAAAAACACCAAAAAGATTTTATGTGGAGATTCTGGTCAGAAATGTGGGTTTCTTTAAATCAAAAGTCTTAAAATTTTACAGTAAAAATCAATAATGTTTCTCACATTTCCAGTGACTCACCATGAGTATGTTTTTATTTCTCAGATTTCTGCTCATCAGATGTCACTTATTTTTGACTTTTGAGATTAAATCATGTTGCACTCAGAGTCAAAATTCTGACTTTTTCAGAGAAATCTGAGCATTTCCTGGCATAATTTTCAGTCAGACCTGCTGTAAATAATTACAAACAGGTAAAGGTCACGTCAGAGATTTTAAATTAAACACATCATGTACGTAGTAAAATGTATTTTAAGTTTACAGTATGAAAAATAATGAAATATACAACACATATTGAAGGTAAAAAAAGTTTTCTAGCAAAGCACAGAGTCAGAGCTTCAGGCTGTGATTTAAAGAGTTTTTACAGGACATAAAACTCTCATTTTATGTCATTTCATCTCTTAAACTCTTTTTCACTTTATTTGAAAAAACAAAATAGAAAATACAGTTGTGTTATTGGGGCTGCACTTAAATAATTCATGAATGTCTTGTTAGAATCCCACTAAAACACCTTCATGACGTCATGATAAAGATAAACTGAATTGATTTTAGTGTAAGAACATGTGTTTAAAGGGATTAAAGGAGCAGTCCAACACTTTAAATCTTTGTATTGTCTGTTTTTTAATAACTTAGGAAATAACATAAAATAAAAATAAATAAAAATAAAAAGTAAAGTTCAGTAATTATCCAGGGCCAACTCTCAACACCCCCGAACACACAACTGTCTCATTAACAAACACGAGAAAAATCATAACAGCTTGCTGTTGGCTGCGAGGAGACGTGGTGGCGCCGTTTAATTAGAGCCGGACTGACGATCTGTCCTCAGATCTCCCAGCATCCTCTGGGACCGCTCGCCTCATCAACACAGGACGAGGAGGCGACATTAACGAGATGCTGGAGTTTCACTCGTCCAATCAAGAGAGACCACTTCTTCTTCAGGTTTTTCATTGTTAGTTTTCCAATTTGAATGTTTTAAAGTTTGTTTAACTCAGAACATATTTAACTCTTTAATGGACTTCTTCTTTGGTGAGATTTAATATCTCTCATGCTGCAAAAGCTCGTCACACTGAAGTGTACTCGACACGTCTGTCTGAGCTCCAAAATACTTCTAGTCACAAAACTCACCAAAGCAGTCAAATGAGAAAATAGGGAGACACGAGTCCTTTCCTCCAAAATGGATGTCGGCAAGAAGGGAGCAGTCCAAGCTGTGTGCGATCCTGTGAGCAAGATCTGTCTCTGATCAGTGAGGTGGAAAATTAGGTCCAAAATGTTTTAATGTAAACTTATTATCAGTTGAAATTATTCTGACTGAGCCATCTGCAGCATTCACCTTTAAAACACAAGCAGAGTTGAACTGGGCAGCA
>CM041533.1:1282472-1377472 GCA_023238725.1 Scortum barcoo | reverse complement strand
TAATACATTTTAACCCGCTGACACTGTTTACACCTGCAGTTTTCAACATGATGTCATGAGCAAGAAATGTTCAAACTAATCTGCACTGTGAGATTATGTTTGAAATAAATTGGATTAATCTGAATTTCACACATTCTGCACTTTAGTTTTGTAAAATGAGCTCTGACGTGTTGTTCTTGATGTTTTTGTTTGAGGAATCAGTCAAATATCTATTTTGTTGCTAATAAATTTATTGGTGTGAGAATCACAGACTGTCTGAACATTTTATATTTCCAACAGAGCTTCATATCTGCTGCTTTAAACCTGAAAGACTGAATCTGAGCAGCAGCACACACACACACACACACAAACACACACTCACAATAAACCACAATAAAAACAACTACAATAAACCTGCAACACAAACATCCACTGAACCTGCACATTATATATTCACACTGTTTAAATGCACACTGTTTTTATCATGGAAATATCAATCAAACACACTCTGTATACTGTCATATCCAAACACTCATTTATGTTTAAGACCACTTTGAAATACAATCATAAACTAAATAAGACTTAATCCCACATCGACCCTCCAAACACAAATACATTATAAAATATGCACCAAACGTCTGTGGTCAACAGAAAAATGTTCGGAGTGAAGTCTTCAAGCAAAGAGGAGAAATCTTCAATTAGCTCATTTATTAAGAGTAAGAAAGTAAACAGTGAAAATGTTGAGAAAACTCTTAAAAATAAAGAATTATAAAGCAGTAATCTGTTATAATCTGTTGTGGTGTCTGGTGTCAGCTGACATCCTGGCTGAAATTCAGGACTGCAGAGGAGACTGTAGAAAATCAGACTGTTCACTTCACACATTGAACATTCATGAATCAACCCAGCAGAGACGACACGAAGAACATCTGTAAGTTTGTTGTTGAGGCGACGCTGCCACCGTGTGGCTGGAACGAGCATTAGCAGCCTGAAGGTCAAACGCTCCAAATAACTTGTTTATTAATATTTTTAAATCACATTTGTGAAGAGATGAAACTTATAAATCATTTATTCATTACAGTGACTTTGTAAAGTAATGAATCAGAAATATGTGAGTAAAAATGCCTTTAATTCTCCTTTAACCGGCGAAGTGAGAGATACAAACTTCAGCCACAGTGATTACATGAGAGAAACAAACTGCTGCCATCTCAAATTCAAAATTCAAATTTATTTATTTAAAGCCCAAAATCACAAACATCCGTTTGCCTTCAGAGGGCTTTACAATCTGTACAGTTGTGACACCCTCTGTCCTTAGACCCTCGAACCCGAGTCAGGAAAAACTTCAAAAAAGCCTTTATGGGAAAAAGAAGAAACCTGAGGAAGAGCCACAGATGAGGGATCCCTCTCCCTGGGACGGACAGACGTGCAATAGATGCCACATGTACAGAGAACATCATCATCAGTCATATATGGAGTTAAACATGGGTCGTAATAAAGCTGTAGCTATACTGAGTTCATGGGTTTAGTCCATGTGTGAAGGATATCACAGGTAATGGAAATGAGTCTGTGAGTCCAGGTGCATCTCTAGATGTCCTCATATGGAGCTCTGGGCCACTCGACCTTCTCTCCACAAGCACAGACACAGATCATGTCCCCACCAGGCCAGTTGAACCTCAGACAGATGGACCACAACCAGAATCAGTGAGGAACCTGCAAGACTGGAGAGAACAAAGAGGACCGGGGCTCCGGCAGTAACATGCACTTTACAGGACATAAGAGTATTCACATTAACCGTTTTGACACTTTAGCCAATTTAACTACTTTAACCAGTTTAGCCACTTTAACCAGTTTCTAAAAGTGACTCCAGTTTGCACTACTACCATAATATGAGTAAAGGAAGCAGAGGAAGAGGGAGAGGTGCCCGATGCATCATGGGAGCCCCCCGGCAGTCTAAGCCTATAGCAGCATAACTAAGGGCGAGCCTGTGCCCACCCTAACTATAAGCTTTATCAAAAAGGAAGGTTTTAAGTCTATTCTTAAACACTGACACTGTGTCTGCCTCTCGGACCCAGACTGGGAGCTGGTTCCAGAGAACAGGGGCCTGATAGCTGAAGGCTCTGCCCCCTAGACTACTTCTGGAAACCCTGGGAACTACAAGTAAGCCTGCATTTTGGGAAGCGCAGCACTATAGTTTGATGATAAGGAGTTATTCAAGTTCATTAAGATATGATGGTGCCAGACCATGTAGAGCCTTATATGTGAGGAGGAGGATTTTAAAATCCACTCTAAATTTTACAGGGAGCCAATGCAGAGAAGCCAGTACTGGAGTAATATGGTCTCTTTTCCTGGTTTTAGTCAGCACCCGAGCAGCGGCATTCTGGACCAGCTGTAGAGTCTTTAACGACTTGTTTGGGCAGCCTGATAAAAGTGAATTACAATAATCCAGCCTGGAAGAGACAAATGCATGGACTAATTTTTCAGCATCGCTTTGGGACAAAAAGTGCATCTCGAATTTTTGCGATGTTGCGCAGGTGGTAAAAGGCAGACCTTGAAATATGCTTAATATGGGTGTCGAAGGACATATCCTGATCAAATAAAACACTGAGGTTCCTTACAGTGGTGCTGGAGGCCCAGTTAATGCCATCCAGCAAGGCTATCTTAGGAGAGAAAACGTGTTCCTCAGGGTGTTTCGGACCTAATAGGATCACTTCAGTTTTATCTGAGTTCAACAACAGGAAATTTCTTGTCATCCAAAGCCTTTATATCTTTAAGGCAGGCCTGGAGTTTCAGGAGCTGATCAGTTTTGTCTGGCTCCATTGATAAATATAATTGGGTGTCATCAGCATAACAATGGAAATCTATGGAGTGCCTCCTGATGATATTGCCAAGGGGCAGCATATACAAAATAAACAGAATTGGACCTAGCACTGAACCTTGTGGAACTCCATGACAGACTTTAGTATGCACAGAGGATTCATTATTAATATGGACAAACTGAGACCGATCTGATAAGTATGATCTGAACCAGTTTAATGCAGACCCTTTAATACCAAGCAGTTTTTCCATTCTCAGCAACAGGATGTGATGGTCAACTGTATCAAAGGCAGCACTGAGGTCTAACAGGACAAGTACAGACAGAAGCCCTCTATCTGATGCTGTCAACAGGTCATTGGTGACTTTCACAAGTGCTGTTTCTGTGCTATGGTGAGCTCTAAATCCTGACTGAAAAACTTCAAAAAGACTATTACTGTGGAGATAATTACATAACTGGCTGGCAACGGCTTTCTCTAGGATCTTAGACAAAAAGGGGAGGTTGGATATTGGTCTGTAATTGGCTAACACATCTGCATCAAGTGTAGGTTTTTTGATCAATGGTTTAATTACAGCTACTTTAAAAGACTTGGGTACAAAGCCTGACACCAGAGACAGATTAATAATATGCAGCAGCGATGTACCAATAAATGGGAAAACTTCCTTAAGCAGCGTAGTTGGGATGGGGTCTAGGAGACAAGTTGTTGCTTTCGATGATGAAACTAACGAGGATAGTGGGAGAGAGAGACAACATGTGTATAGAGAGGAGTCTGACAATCAACAATCAAACTGTGATGTGATCAGCACCTTACTGAGCATCAGCCGATCAGGACGCCTCTGACCTGATCAGCATTTACATCACTGACTACATTTACTTCATCTAAAGTGCTGATATTTTTAATCATGGCACAGTTTGGTTTCTTTATGGTCAATTTTACTCAGTGACAAGTTCAGCTCTTAGGAAATCAGTGCCTTGTCAGTTTGAGGGCAGATTTTCACAATAAAAGTTGTGCAGGTGTGTTCTTGCTGACTACGCATTAGAGCAGAATATCAGCTGCTGTGTGATTGGCTGATTCCTCCAGGTGTCCAGTGGACAGTCGTCACGTGACGGTGGATGAAAGTGGGCTGTCGCAGCGAGCTCGCTTCTCAGCGCTGCTCTTCCTGTTCCACAGGACCTACGAGGACATTTACCTGCACTGCAGGGTCAGCCTGTGTGACGGAGACGGCGCCTCCTGCAGGTCGGTAAGTAAACTGCAGCTCCTGTTGTCCTGATCAGTCAGAGCGCAAATGATTTACAGAAGGTTCAGGTCAGGTTCTGGTTCCACAGGTCCAAAAACATGTTCTAGAGGTTCAAATGTTCCTGCTGAGGTTCTTCAGGATGCAGAGGTCTCATGAGGTTCTTAAGTGGATTGGTTCTAGAGGTTCTAGAGGGATCCTCATAGGTCTTCAACAAGGCTCGGGGTTTGAGGATATTCTCCGCTGGAATTAAATTTGATGATTTTAATGCACAAATGAACCTTTTGGAGCTGTAACGGTGGCACTCAACAGGTAGACCCAAATGCAGGACGACAGACACAGGAACAGGTTTTTAAGAGTTTTAATATAAAAGCTAGATCTTACAGTTGAATTGAAGACACAGACACAAGTTCAACGATCTGGCAACAAGACAGGGGAAGGACGCAGACTAATATATACACATGAGGTAATGGGGAACAGGTGGAAACAATCAGGGCGGGGCAGACAATCACACAGGCAGTGGGAAACACACAAGGGCAGGAAGTCAAAGGACCTGAAACGAGAGGAGAGTTAGACATTTCAAAATAAAACCTGACAAGCCAGAACAGGAAACAGAACATGACAAATCTGATGAGACATAACAGGAGCGTTTTGAGAAAAAACAAAAAAAACAACCTCGATTGTTTGACTCACACGCAGGATGGAGAAACATGAAGAGGAGGGTTTGTGGTTTTCATTTTTAAACATATTGAACATGTTATTTTAGATATTGTTGTGTAGCGTGTGAATTTTTTCATCATTAACCTGAATCTGCAGCTGTTTAAAACAGAGCGATGAGTGTGTTACTGACTGCTGTCGCTCTGTTAGTGGTTTGTACTATTTGACAGTCATTGTGATGAACTGGCTTTATCAGAGCTCAGCATCAACCCCGTCTCGTTTTTAAAACTCAGAAGCTCTGAAAGGATCCCACAGGTTCTTAAAAAGGTTTCAGGGGTTTGTTCGTGGATTGTGGGATTTATTGATTATTGATTATTTCTCTCTGTCAGGGTTGGGTGCACAGATCATGTCCCCACCAGGCCAGTGAACCTCAGACAGATGGACCACAACCAGAATCAGTGAGGAACCTGCAAGACTGGAGAGAACAAAGAGGACCGGGGCTCCGGCAGTAACATGCACTTTACAGGACATAAGAGTATTCACATTAACCACTTTAACACTTTAACCAACTTTAACCAATTTAACTACTTTAAGCACTTTAACCAGTCTATAGGCGGACTCCATTTTGCACTATTACCATATCTGTTTGCAGTCTCTGTGATTTTGACATGTTTTATTGCCATGTCTTAATTTAGTTGGATTCGTTTTGCTTATTTTGTTGTATTTTTCTTATTTTTGTTGTTTGGTTTGAGAGAAACGTACTTTTAATCCTCAGCATGTCCTGCACATGCAGCAGAATTGACAATAATGCAGAGTTTGACTTTGGCTTTGAAATAAGAGTAGAGGAATCATCTTTGTTTGCTTTTATTTTGAAAGTGGAAAGAGGAGACATGAGGGAGGAAGGACGTCTTAAAACGTGTAAATCGTAGGCACTGAATCATTCAAACCTCAGTGAAGGAGCTCACTGCTGATCCGAAGAGTTCAAAGCTCTTTACTGTAGTCTGGTGGTACTTTTCTTCTGTTTAAAGCAGACAGATGGAGGAAAAGCAGTTTCATAATAAAACAATAATTTATTTGATATTTTGACAGAAAACATTTGAAATTGAACAAGACGTGTGTTTGTGTTTAAATGACAACGTGATTAAAAATCAGATGTCTTTAATGCTGCAGAGAGAACATGTCCCATCGTAAGAAAAAGTCATTTTGGCATTTTTTATATGAAATTACCTTCATTAATGTACCTCAATAAAAACAAACTGACGGGGAGTTTCTGCAGTTTGGACATTAAAATAATGTGTCTGGCAGAGCTGCTTTTACTTCTGGTTGAGCCAGCTGAAGGAGAAAACGTGTTTCGGTCCGTCTTTGTCCTCCGACTCATTCTGCTGATCACACTGACCCTGCAGCAGGAGAAAAACATCAAACTATTACTACTATTATTTATTCCATTTCTGGTGTACTAGTATTTTAATGAACAAAGAGAAATGAAAATGATTTAACTGATTTGATTGAATTAAATAATGAAATGTGAATAAATAAACAAATCAAAGTTTTTTATTTTTAGAGTTTTGTAGATTTACAAGCAGCACCTGAATGCAACGTGTGATGTCATACCTGGTGGGCGGGGCTGTTGGTGGGGAGGGTTAGAGGGGGCGGGGCCTGGCTTGTTGGAGGGGGGGCAGCGGGTTTACTGTGTGACGTAGTGGTGGGCGGGGCTTCCGAGGGTCTCTGAGGGGGCGGGGCCTGAACACTGGCTGACAGAGGGGGCTGCTGATTGGCTGAAAGACCTCCAACACGGTGTGGTAGCTCAACTCGACTTTCTGCTGTAGTTCCTCCGATCTCCACCTCTTCATCTTCATCATCGTCTTCATCAACTGAGGAGGCACAGTGTGGAGGTGCCAACACATTAGCTCATTGCTAACATCTTATTTCAATGCTAACACATAAGATCACTGCTAACATTAGCATACACTCTAGCATCTTGAGTGTATGCTAACATTTCAGCCAGTGATATTTCTGATCTGAGTTTATTTGTGTGGTTCAGGTGTCTCGTTTCTGATTGGACGGTCAGATGACTTCCTGTGTTTCTTACGTTTGATGAAGTCGACGCTCATCAGCGCCCTTCTCTGACAGTTAAAGTTAGCAGTGAAGTGGTCCATGTTCTCGTAGCCGTGCTGGACTTTATCCAGGTGGGTGGTGTTGGTTCCTTCCACGATCCTGAACATCAAACACGATAATAAGCGTTGTTGCTGCAGGTTTTATTAGAAAGTAACAGACGTGTTTATACTCACTTCTGCAGCAGAGGTTTGGTGGCCTGTGGACGACAAACCAACGTTATTATTCAGCACATGTATAATTGATTTATTTTCCTTCAGTTCATTGATAATATTCACATCTCTAACCTCTGTGTTTAAAAAACCTGCTTTAAAAGAACCACATGGACAGTCAGTTTATCTGGATCAATTAATCTGAATCAGTTTATCTGGATCAATTAATCTGGATCAGTTTTCTGGATCAATTAATCTGGATCAGTTTATGTGGACCAGTTAATCTGGATCCGTTAATCCTGATCTGTTAATCTGGATTAGTTTATCTGTATCAATTAATCTGGATCAGTTAATCTAGATCAGTTAATCTGTATCAGTTTATCTGGATCAGTTAATACGAACACAAACAATTTTATGGGAAATTGTTGTGCCAGAGTACAATACAGTAACAAAAAATAATAATAATAAAAATAGTCTAAAAAGTAAAAATAAGAAGATACAAAAACAAATATAACGTGTCTTAAGTAAGTAACAAGTGAAGATAAGGAGTGCACGGGAGTTGCTGTATAGTGAGAATGAGCCAGTCTGAGACATTTGCATAGATGTAAAAACTATTTCCAAGAAAAAAAGATGCACATGAAGAATATTGCACATAATAAAAGTTTCCCTGTGGCTGAAGGGGGAGGAATTATGGATTTTGATAGCCTCAGGTAGGAAAGACCTCCTGTAACAGTTTATCTGGATCGGTTTATCTGGATTAATTAATCTGGATCAGTTAATCAGGATTATGTAAACCGGGTTCACCTGCAGGAACACGGCCATCTCTGACTCGTCCATGGTCTGGATGGCGGTCTCCAGCAGCTTGGCGGTGCTCTCCAGGTGCTCGGTGTACTTCCTCCGCAGACTTCGGATGTAGTCAAGCTTCTCCTCCTGCTCACAGCTGATCCTCACAGTCATCTCACCTTTTCTCTCCTCCAGCAGAGCGAACAGGTGATCGAACGTCTCACACACCTTCGACTTCTGTCTGCGTCCGTTCTCCTGAAATCAGAGTCTCAAACTGAAGCTCAGGTGGAGGTTTGACCTGCTTCACTTCTTTCCTGTGAGGCTGTGAACACGAGTTAACTTTGAAGAGAATAATTCATGAAAGTAAAGGAGGGATTTATGGTCTGTTCGCAATTCAGCAATCTCCAAAAGAAAATTCAAAACGACATAAAACCAGTGACATTAATGAGCAGTGTCACAGGTGAAGTTCATTCTTGTTTCACTTAAGTGATTAAATGCTGATTTTAAATGTTAAAGATTAACGTGTCTGTGTTTCCACCATGTTCACCAGAGACAGCTTTTATTTTGAAAAAACAAAAACAACAAGCTGAATCTGTGAAGCTCCGTGAAGAAGAGCTGCAGATTAGTTATAAAAACACTCACTTATAAATGTACTTCATTAATAAATAAAGTTATAAAGAGCTGCCTGATGAACTCACATCAACAGCTCTGCAGGTTTCCTCCAGCTGACTGATGATGGCCTGAATCCGCTCGTTGTTCCCCACTAACATGGAGATACAGTCAGTCAGCTCGGCCTGCACACTTTTACACACACACACACACACACACACAGTTTAGACATTTTATATAAAACACTGACTGTGGTGATAACCCGTCTGTGTGCTCACGTGTCTGTGTGCTCACCTTTCTGTGTGCTCACCTGTCTGTGGTGCGGTGGTGTGAGACAATCTCACCTTCTGAGAGAGGAAGACGCTGTCCAGTGGAGCCACCTCGCAGTCTTTATGCGCTCCGAACACCTTGCAGAGGGAGCAGGTGGGGACGCTGCAGGTGACGCAGTAGATGTTGATCTTCTCGTCTTCGTGATCTTCACACATCGGCTGCTCCTGCTTCACCTCGGGGACCGGTCGACTGCTCAGAGAGACAGACAGGCAGGCAGGGAGACTTGTCCTTTAACTTGTCACTTTACATTGAAGGCATTTATAACGAAAAACAGACTAAAAAAGGACACTCACAAATATAAACAAATATAATGGAGTAAAAATGAATATGTGTTGGAGTTTTTCTTAGTATTGATTATGTTTATAATTAGATTATAATTAGAAGCATACATGTTTAAATGTACTTTCATTTGCAATATCAGTAAACTTCACACATATAATTTTTTTTTCCAGTTTCACTGTTTAATTTGATGATGAGAGTGTTCACTGAGCAGAAAGAGAAAATACAGTAAATTATTCATTTTTAATCCATTTTCCAAACATTAAGGATTTAAGAAGCCCTCATGTCTTATGCACTGAGCATATATGTGAAATATTCTGCACACAGCAGCTGTCACATAGAAGTGTGTGACATTTGTCACGCCGCCTCTCTGACCTACAGTTAAAAATAGAGCCGGCAGCGAGCACACAGCTGCTGTAAACATCCTGTTGACCTGCAGGCAGACATGAGCTCGCTGTGTGTGCTCACCACGTTAGCCTAGCTTAGCACAAAGACTGGGAGCGGTGGGAAACTGTAAGCTAACACATCACAGAAACAAGTAATACAGACATTAAAGCTGCAACTGGAAAGTAACTAAGTACATTTACTCAAATACAAATTTGAGTGTCTTGTAATTTACTTGTGTTTTTCCTTTTTATTCTACTTTGTACTTCTACCGCACTGCATTTATTTTTATAACTTTAGTTACTTTTCAAATTCAGATTATTGATACAAAATAAAACTCAATAAAGTACCATCACACATCAAACTACTCAGCAGTGGATGAATCACTCTAAAATATTTAAAGTAGCCCCATCTTCACCAGCAACAGCCTTAAAATGATTTATAGATTAACAATCAATAATAATAACCCATCACGTGTTATTCTGCATTATCAGCACTTTAGTTTTGTCAGGAATCCTTTCATGTTCATACTTTGAAGGTTTGTTTGAAGGTGTTTAAAGGTGTGTTCAGGTGAGTGTACAGGTGTGTTCAGGTGTGTGTGTTACCTGCTGCTCCCCTGTTTGTACATGTCGATGATGTTCTCCACCAGCAGGTTCCTCTGCAGTCCGAACACTCCGTGTCGATCCAGAACAACCTCATGACGGCAGGACGGGCAGCGGAAACGACCGCCGGACGTCAGCGTGGAGCCGCTCCTCGTCGACAGGTAGGGATTGGACGCCTGCAGGGGGAGGGGCATCACACAGGTGGGCAGGTTATAACAGGAAGGAAGGCTGAGGATCAACTTTAATAAACTCTGTGATTTTATTTAAGTAGAAGCTAAATTAAACAAATCTGACTTACTGAAAGTGTAAATCACACAAAAGAGTCTCTGCACACTTTAAATATAAACATCACACACACATACCTGTTTATTTATGCTTTATTATAAAATGAGTAGAAAGAATGATTAGGATACAAATCCTTTGTGATAAAGAGTCAGTTTCACTTCAGGATCTCAGAATGACTCTTCAGGATTCTTCAGTATTTCTTAATTTATTGTTTCCATAATTTAAAACCTCCAAAGAGAAAAAGTAAACTGTCACATTCCTGTGACATCTCTGCTCCATTCAACACATTCAACATACAAATACTGCAGGAGGTTTTATTAGCAGTGAAGGGAAGAAACATACAGATTCAGACTAACACAGATTATGACTGATATCAAACATCAGTGGATTACTTTAACTTTACTCTAAATAGCTTTTGTCCTTTAACTGAAGTGTGATTCTGAACTCAGGACTGAGAACAAAGACTCGTATTCTGAAGGGAGGGATCAGGCAGAGTCCTGGTCTGTCAGAGTCCTGGTGATGTTTAAAGTACTACTGTGTTTTATCAGATGTTTCTTTCGTTCGTCACTGTGCAATTATCAATGGAAATAGATGCATATTGCATTTTAATTGTTCCTCAGTAGAAAAACATAAAATAAATAATGTTAAGATGTTTTCAGATCTTCACCTCAGACATTCAACAAGTTTCCTCTGAAGGACAAACCTCCTTCAGGGACACCGTCTCTTTAAGATGAGACTCACCTGTGTGTGTGTGTGTGTGTGTGTGTGTGTGCTCACCTGTGTGTGTGTCCTCACCTGTGTGTGTGTGCTCACCTGTGTGTGTGTGTGTGTCCTCACCTGGAAGACGTCGTTGGCACACTTGCGGCACAGGTTGTGTTGGCAGGGCAGGATCACGACCGGCTTGGTGAACATCTCCAAACAGATCGGACAGATGAGCTGCTTCTCCAAACTCTCCATGGTGCTGAGTGAGGAGGAGACCACGGTCACCCAGAGAGGAGGAGCAGGAGGAAGAGGAGGTGCTGGAGTAAGAGGAGGAGGAAGAGGATGTGTCCCCGAGGATAAAGAAAATAAAGGAGTAAAGGAGAAGCAGCAGAGAGGAGTGTTGGAGTGTTGGAGGTCTGTGGACGCAGAGACAGCAGAGTCAGTCTGTTTTTAGACAGACTGACGTCAGCCGTTGCCATGCCAACATGCCCTTATATGTCAAAGGTCACCAGGTGGCATGACACAGCAGAGGGTGGGGGGGGCAGCTCACAGCTATTAAAGGGACAGTTCACATAGAGTGAGGGGGGGCTGAGGAGGCTGCAGCGCCCCCTGCTGAGCAGACTGTTTGATAAAGGCTGTAAGTATTAGTATGGATCAATAAAGTGTTAACAAATAATGTATTAACACACACACTATTGATCAGTTATAAGCCATTGAGAAGTTTAATTTAGAAGTTTTAGTGCGTTACAAGAGAAAGGTGTGTGTGTGTGTGTATAAGGCACACACAAGCACTGTTTATGTGGTTATCACACGTTCTGACTAAATTACAGCTCTTTGTTATTAGACATTTATTTGTGACCTCCAACAGGTGAGAGAGCAGTACGACAGATTTCACTGAAGAAGCTTCAGAGCAACGTGCTGATGAAGAGGAAGAAGAAGTTCATGTGGACTCTGAGACGCCATCGATCAGCAGTTTAACTCATCTTAAACTCATCCGAAAATGTGAAGACACAACTTTTATTCATCTCAAGTTCATTCAACTTCAACTTTGTTTCTATAGAAATATAATTGTTCACAGACTTCCCACCATGCACTGTGTGAGTTCAGTTCTTTTAATAAGTGTTAAATGAGTAAATGTTAAATTAATAAAAGTTAAATGAATAAAAGTTAAATGAGTAAAAGTTAAATGAATGAGAACAAAGTGAACGGTGACAGCAGCTTGCAGATGTTAACTTCTAAACAATTTATTCAGCCTGTTTTCTCTCTACTGATTTCACATTTCACAACTGTGACTGATTATCCATCTGATTATCAGATTATGATGTTCAGATTAAGGGAAGAGGTAGAGCAGGAAGTCCACAGTGACTGCTGCAATAATAGATTTAAAGTTAATCTGTCAAACAAACTTAATGTGAAATTCTCTCTTTGTGTTGCAGGAACAGAAAACTCAAAGTACGATTAGAGGTTGTTTCCATTTTATATAATTTTATACTTTGCAGCACATCTCAGAAGGAGATATTGTATTTTATATGACACTATCTTCATTTAAAACCTGAGGAGTGAGTGGTGAAGATGCTACAGATTAAACTATCCGACGAATCCACAGTCTTATCAAAGATTTAAACGGTTTGTATTAACAGCAGCGTGTCGTCGTGTTTCAGGTGATTCAGCAGTTTAACCTTCAAACTTCTGTTTGACTTGATTTGAAGAGACAAAAACATGAGCACCTGTTCAGACCTCATCATCAGTGTCATCACAGGTGTCTTAACCAGCTTTTATTTTCCAAACTGAGTTCAGTTCACACTCATACAGGAAACCAAAACATTATTTACATCAACACGTGACAACAAAGCAGATTTATATGAACGTTGCTGTGACTATTCAAAATGTTAAACCTTTATTTATAATTAGTATGTGAACAGTCTGACACTGTTTTAAGCTCCACCTCTCTTTCATCACTCATTGGATCAACAACCAATCAGAGCGTTAGTTAATCAGACATAATAATAACTGTCACTGCACTTTATATAATCATTAAACATTATGGAGCCCCGGACGGACAGAAACAGGAGTTTAATCTTCCACGCATGAGATTAGAAAGTTAATTTTATTATGGGTCTATTCTGCACAACATAAAGGTGTAATCTGGGAGGCTCTTTAAAAACATGCTCGTCATGATTATCATCTCTGAAACATCTGAAACATCTGAGAGGAGACCTGGAGGAAACGAATGTTTGCTTTGATGTGTGGGTGGGCTGATCCTCCTGCTGGGATCAGGTTCAGGTCTCAGATGATGAGGACTGTTTCAGATGATCACTGAAGCACTGATGTTTCCTGTTTCCTGTGTGCTTCATGTGTAGGTGTCTCCGTATCTGCGGTGTCCGTCCGTGATCAGCTGAGTTTTCTCGCTGGCGTTTGTCGGCTGCTGAACGATCGGAGCTTCGACGTCTGCAGAGAAACAACACAAGCTCATCCGGAGAAAAAACTGAAACCTGCAAATTCAGGGCTTCAGATTTCAGATTTTGGATTAAGGGTTTTTAAATTGTAAAAAAAAAAAACTAAAGAGTTTTCACCTCCACTGAAAAAGGTTTTTACTCCTTTAAACTTCAGTCCAGTTCATTAATTTCTCCTTTAAAATCTCATTTAATTTACCTTAACAACATCATAATGGGCCATTGGCTTGATACTGTTTCAGATATGGCAGAAAAGATTTATAGAAGCATTCAATCAATCAATCAGTGATTATTGACGATGATATGATGATCGATGACGCTCGAAGAATCTACAAACGTGTCAAAATAAAAGCTCAGAACTTCCTGTGGTCTCACCGTTTTCGGGGTCATTGCGTATCTCCTCCTCCAGGTCGTCGGGGGAGACGTAGTCTGGCTCTGCCCCCTCACCTGTGGGCGTGGGCTTGAGTTTCCCACAGCAACAGTTACAGCAACAGCAGAGACAGCAGCAGCAGTAACACCCGGTCAGGACCCCACAGACCAGAAACAGACCCTGAAAACAGCAAGAGGGACATCAGGACCAGGACTGGGACTCCACCGGGACTCCACCCATCACTGAGACCAGGACCACAAGTCAGACCACAAAACCAGAGAAGAGTTATTCTGCGGCATCCTAACACCCTGAACACCTCCATCATCGATTCAAAATGTCACAGTCTGAGGTGACATTCAGGTGTCGGAAGACCTGACACACCTGAGAGGCTGGAGCAGATGAAGTTTTCTTTAACAGTGATTCTGTCGCTGTAGAGCCAAATATTTCACAGTTACTCAGATCCACCTCACTGTGACCGTCTGTTTAACTTTACAGTGTGTGTGTGTGTGTGTGTGTCCTGTTAAAGTCTGACCTGACCAAAATCATCAGACCTGAAACCGAGCAGAGACAGGAAAGACTAGTTTGAGTGACAGAACAGGCTTCCTGTTTTGTCAGTGTAAGCCCCGCCCACCTTGGCCCACCAGGTGGACAGCATGAAGTAGGTGTTGACGTTGTCCTCTCCGAACTGCTGGGCCACATAGAGTCCCAGAGACCCATACGAGTCGTAGATGTTCCTCTTGGTGAGGTCGGACAGGACGGCGTGGGCGCTGTTCAGCTCCTTAAACTTCTCCGCCGCCTCGGGGTTATCCGGGTTCTTATCGGGGTGGTACCGCAGTGCCAGCTTCCTGACACCACACAGCTTAGCGTTAACACTCTGCTGCTCACTGTGTGTGAGCACCTGCTGCAGGTGAGGGGCGGGGCTGTGGTGCTCTTACCTGTAGGACTTCTTGATGTCTTCATGACTGCAGCCTTTCTCCAGAGCCAGGACCTGATACAGAGACTCTCCAGAGGTGGACAAAGCTCGCTGCCTCCTGTCAGACATGCTGACACCATCACCTGTCGCAGGTGGACACCTGTCGTTCAGAACTCAAACACTCAGCTGGCTCATGTGAGTCAGACTGGACAGGATGTGCTGTCCACCAGGGGGCGATACAAACCTGACAAATGTGACGCTGCATTTCTACCAGAGGGAGGTGTCACATCCACTTTACATGACTCGGAGCATTTAATGAAAATTTCTGACTAAAAATCAAATTATTGAAACTCAACTCATTATTATAAAATGTTATTTTCATCAGTCTTAGTTTTAGCTACACAGCAGTATCTAAAATAACATGTTCAATATGTTTAAAAATTAAAACCACAAACCAGGACAACAGTGAAGGAACAGTGTATGTAGAAAACTATCATAATTTATATTGGAGAAAATAATTACATAATAATACATACATAATAATTACATAATAATAACGCTGGACTTTCTGAGGCTCGATGACACAAAAGAAAGAGAATCTTTTCATCCCAACGTCACATGTGAAACAGCAAAACAGGATTTAACATTAAACATGCTCAGTGACACACACACACACATCTCTCACACACACACAATCTCTTTCACACACACACATTCACACACACACACAATCTCTCACACACACACACACACACACACTCTCTCACACACACACACAGTACACACACACACACACAATCTCTCACACACACACACACACACACACTCACACTCTCACACACACAGACAAATATGAGCTGCAGTAAATTGATTGGTTTTTAAAGATACAGAATAATTATTGGTCATTACAGATCATTTATGTCTTTACAATCCTAAAACATAATTCAATATTCTTACAGCATTTAACATCTGAACATTTTAAAATTATTTGTCAATAAAACAAATCTGTTAAATACTCAGTGTTTCTGTCCACATAAAAAACGTGGCATGTTGAAGTTTGGACTCAGTGGAAACGTCACCAGGTGTCTCCACCTTGTTTGGTGATTTTTATATTTTTAGTTAAAGTCTACAAAGTGCTTTGGGTTAATATCACACAGTAAACACCTTACAAACCAGGTAGATTAGTCCAAATGTTCACGGTCTCTGAATATAAAACCTTTTTTGCTGAGTTCCTACAGAGTTACATGATTTTCATTGGACGGAGGTGGACACATGATACACGCCATGATGTCACACAGGTTTGGAAGGTTTATTTCTACCTGTGAGGAAAATAAGGGCTCATGTAAAGAGCAGGTTAGTGTAGCAGAGGGAGCCGGTGCCTACCTGTTGAAGCCTCAGAGAGTCCTGACGAAGCGTCCACCTGTCTACCTGTTGTCTACCTGTTCAGGTGTTTGTGGTCCAACTGTGGCCTCCATCAAACATTCAGCAGCTGCTCAGCTCAGGTGACCACGAGCCGCCACGCCTGCTCAGGTTTCACTGAGATGCTCTGATGGACGCATTGGTGTTACCATGACGACCAGGTGAGTCAGGGATGGGAGGGGCTGGACAGACGGACGGACAGACGGACAGACAGATACTGTAGGAGCCACAGCAGCAGCAGCACTTATGAGTAATTATAATAATAAGCAAAGTAACTAATTATTCCACTGCAGCGACATGTCCCGTCTCAGGTAGAAATGCAAAACAAAATAATAAAAAAAAAAAAAATCAAGTGATGTTCGTCATGTTTTTTAAATCATCACGTTTTTGTGATTCTGGACTTCTTCCAGGTGATTTCCAGAATAAAGTGAAATAATAAACTTTTTTTTTTTTTGTAAACTTTGTTTATTAGATTTTGTTCAGAAATTGTACAGTCATACAAGTTATTCACAATGTGAAAACATAAAACATATTGTACAATCCTTTAGAAAACAACAAATTCCCCACAAACAACCTCCAGCCACTCGTGTTACGACATATACATACTGTAAAACAGAATATAGTTCACTCTATGTAATGCCCAAAGTACAACATATGAAAACATAATTGAGTAAATAACAACAAAACTAAATAAATAAATGCATAAAGGAGATAAAGCTAATCTGGGACAGAAGAAAAATTTGTTTGTCCTGCTAATTGTAACAACGGTCTCCATATTTCTAAAACTTTATCAGAGGATCCCCGTAATGACATTCTAATTTTCTCAAGTTTAAAACAATAAAGAGTATCCCTGAGCCAGTGTATATAAGAAGGAGGCTGTGGTGACTTCCACTTAAGTAAAATGACCTTCCTGGCCAGAATAGTCATAAAGGCTAAAGAATCTTTCTGAGAAGAGGACAAAGGTAATGGTCCCAAGAACACCCCAAACAGAGCGCACAGGGGTTCTGGATCAATTTTTCTACCAATCACATCTGAAACAGCAGCAAACACCTCACTCCAATAACTGTGCAGCCGAGGACACAACCAGAACATATGCATAAGATCCACAGGAGACTGATGGCACCTATCACAAGCTGGAGAAACAGAGCTGTACATTTTAGACAGACGAACCTTAGTGTAATAGACACGGTGAACAAGTTTACACTGAATAAGAGAGTGCCTTGCACATATGGAAGACTTATGCACCCGTGCTAAGATTTGCGACCATAGCTCATCAGATATAGGCTCCCCTATATCTTCCTCCCAGAGGGTCCTTATTGAACTTAAAGACTTTGTACGCATCGAGGCTATTCGATTATAAAGAAGAGAGATGGAACCTTTCAGTTTAGGAACAGGCAAAAGCAAAGCATCTAGGTCAGAGTCTTGAGGTAAACTAGGAAAAGTAGGGAAGGTACTTCGAACAAAGCTGCGGACTTGTAAATATCTGAAAAAATGTTGGGAAGGAAGAGAAAATTTGACTGTGAGTTGTTGATAAGTGGCAAAGATATCGTCAATAAACAGGTCTTTAAAAGTTTGAATACCAAGGTTTGACCAGGCTGTGAAGGCCTTGTCTGTGAGAGAAGGAGGAAAGACATGGTTTGCTGCTAGAGGAGCATGAGAAGAGAAAAGTTGCAGACCAAAGTAGCGCCTGAGTTGGATCCAGATCTTAAGAGAGCTCTTCACTATTATATTTTTTGTATAAACAGTAGTTGAGGATGCGATTGGCGAGTATAAAAGAGCCCTGAGAGACACAGGCTGTGCAGAATTTGCCTCCATGACCAGCCAGTCAGGTAAGGAGGGAGCACCGCGTTGAAGCCAGTAAAGAAAAACTCTAATATTGGAGGCCCAATAGTAGTATCTGAGGTTAGGTAAAGCCATCCCCCCCAGCGGCTTTGGCCCTTGTAAATATTGCCTGGACAACCGGGAAGTCCTCCCATCCCAGAGAAAGTCTGAAATGAGAGAATCCACCCGGCTGAAGAAGGAACTAGTTAAGAAAATTGGGATGCACTGGAAAAGATAAAGAAAACGGGGAAGAATATTAATTTTTTCACAATTAATGCGGGCCACCAAAGACAATTTAAGTAAAGACCATCGCTCACAATCTTCCTTAACTTTTGATAAAAGTGGAGAAAAGTTAGCTTTAAATAAACCTTCTAATTTATGTGTAACCTTAATTCCCTGGTATGTAAAGCTGGTGTCAGCTATTTTAAAAGGAAATGTACGCAAGGGGAAGGCCCTAGCAGCCAGATTAATAGGAAACAACTAACTTTTACCCAAATTTAACTTATACCCAGAGATCCGGCCAAAATCTGAAAGTAGACGCAAAGCAGCGGGAACAGAAGTGTGAAGATTTGAAACATATAGAAGCAAGTCATCAGCATAAAGTGAAACTTTGGCAACCAGACCATGACGCCATATGCCCACAATAAATGGATTAGAACGAAGAGCAATCGCAAGAGGCTCGATGGCCAATGCAAATAAGAGGGGACTTAGCGGGCACCCTTGCCTTGTTGAGCGATAAAGAGAAAAGTAATTTGACCGTGTATTGTTGGTCCTTACTGAAGCTTGTGGGTTAGAATAAAGCAACTTGATCCGGGATAAGAAGGTGTCCCCAAGGCCAAATTTCTTTGACCGCGTAGAACAGATATGACCATTCCACACGCGGTCAAAAGCCTTTTCCGCGTCCAGTGAAATTACCTGCTTCCTGGGTACTATTAGATAAATTATTATAGATAATGTTAAAAAGCCGCCTAATGTTAGAAAAAGAGTGTCTGTTCTGAATAAACCCGTTCTGATCCGGGTCCACCACCGTGGGCATAACAGTCAAGACGCAAATCTTGAACTTTGGATAATAGTTTGAAATCGACATTCAAAAGACTTATAGGGCGATATGAGGAGCAAGAAAGAGGATCTTTATCCTTCTTCAGCAGAAGAGAGATTATAGCCTGATTCAGGGTTTGGGGAAGAGCTCCGAGAGCAAAAGCCTCATTATACACATCCAATAATAACGGCAGGAGTTGTTCCCAGAATTTCTTGTAAAACTCAGAGGGATAGTCGTCAGGTCCTGGACACTTCCCATACTGAAGAGACCGCATAGCTGCACTGAGCTCTGATAACGTGATAGGTTTCCCCAGGTCGTTAGCACTTTCTGGACTAACAATAGGCACATTAAGATTGGCAAAAAAAACATCGAAGTCAGCATCTGTTGACACAGATTCAGATGAATATAATGACCTATAAAAAATCTCGAAGGCAAGATTTATCTGAGATGGATCTGTCGTTACCCCTGTGTCTGTCTGGATCTGAGAAATTTGACGTGAAGCAGCTACCTGACGAATTTGGTGTGCAAGGAGTTTGTTAGCCTTATCACCTTGCTCGAAAAATTGCGCCCCAGACTGCAACATAAGTCCAGTTGTACGATGGGTCATAAGTACATCAAATTCCGCTTGCAATGAAAGGCGTTCTTTATATAGATTTGGAGAAGCAGTGGCTGCGTACATGCTGTCTAGCTGTGAAATTTGTTGCCTCAAATTAAACAGTTTCTGTAGCCTTAATTTATTTTCATAGTGAATATAAGAAATAATCTCCCCCCTAATAAAAACCTTCAGTGACTCCCAAAGAAGAGAAGCAGATATCCCCGGTGTTCTGTTAGTAGATAGAAAGAAGTCAATCTGTTTTGATACAAAGTCAATGAAGCGGTCACTTGAGAGGAGATGTGTGTTTAGTTGCCAAAGTGGACGTTCAGATGACGGGGCAAACAATTTAATATTCAGTAGAAGCGGAGCGTGGTCAGAAAGAACAATGGCCTCATATCTACACAAAGCTAAGGATGACAGTAATCTATTATCAATTAGAAAGAGATCAATACGTGTAAATGTATGATGCACAGCTGAAAAGAAAGAGTATTCTCTTTTTAAAGGATTAAGAAAACGCCACGCATCAGACACTGAAAACTCCTGCATAAAGGACTGAATGATTTGGGCTGACCGTGAAAGTGGAGCTGGTTTCGATGAGGAGCGATCTAGTTCAGAGTTCAGCCAGCAATTAAAATCACCACCTAGTATCAAATAGTGCGATGACATATCTGGGAGGAGAGAAAAGAAACGCTTTAGGAAAGCTTCGTCATCACAGTTGGGTGCATAAACGTTAGCTAATATAACACGGACATTTTTAATTGCTCCAGTAACAATAATATATCTGCCATTGGGGTCCGGAATAATCTGGTCGCAAATAAAAGGAACAGATTTGTGCAAATGAATGGCCGCCCCTCTAGCCTTACCAGAGAAAGATGAGTGGTATATTTGGCCTACCCAACCCTTCTTCAGTTTTTGGTGTTCTAAGTTCTTGAGATGAGTCTCCTGTAAAAAGATGACCCGGGCTCCTAGCTGATGGAGATGATGCAGAACTTTACTGCGTTTGACAGGGTTGTTAAGCCCCTTGCAGTTAAAACTGGTAAACTGGAGATCCTGTCCTATCAAAGAGGAAGACATGACAAGTTAAAGCTAGTAATAAAAACTATAATGAGTAGTCTGGGCACAAAGGTGACAAAGAAAAACAGGAAGAGTGATACTATTAAATAAGCAAAGAGAAAGAGCGGCTGGGGGTAAACAAGCACAAAAAAACACAGAGAACACCCCGAACATTTCGCAGAAACACCCCCCCAAACAGGATGCGCAAAGCCCACCCCACCCCATAAAGCCCATAGCCTGGCCTAGATAGGCTCTTGGAGAAGCAAAATCAACCAACAAGAAAAGAAGACCTTACTCCTCCATAAGGAATGTGATAAGCATAAATCTAACTGCACCTTACCATTACCTTAGCCAGAAATGAAAATAAATAAGTAAATAAATAGTAATAATAACAAAAAATAAAAAGACACCTAAGTATAAATGAAGCTGCATAAAAAAGAATTTGACCGTTGCCCAACATACTTAACAGCCATGACTGGTTGTAATGTCTCGTCAGATCTGTTAAGTTTTGTCTGTCATGTTTTCTGTTTCCTGTTCTGGCATGTCCTTTTATTTTGAAACCCTAACTCTCCTCTCGTTTCAGGTCCCTTGACTTCCCCTCATTTGTGTGTTCCCGCCGGTGTGATTGTCTATCCCTCGCCCCGATTGTTTCCACCTGTTTCCCATTACCTCTTGTATATATTGTCTGCTTCCCCTGTCTTGTTGCCAGATCGTTCTCAACCTTTGCCATGTCAAGATTTCTGTAAGATCTCGCTCTATTAAATTTGCATTCAAAACCTCATTCTGCCTGGTTTGTGTATACGTCCTGCATTTGGGTCTGCCTGCCTTGTGCCTGCGTAACATTGGTAAGTCAGCTTTTTCATAGTATCACAGGACTGACAATAACAGCAAATAAATAAACTACTTTTATCAATTTAAAAAAAAAAAAAAAAGGAAAGTGCTGGCAGTATCATCAGTCCCCAATTTTGGTATTCATGCTGAGCTCATACATCCTTGAGTAAACATTCAAACAGAGCTCAGAGCCACGTTTTTAATAGTTTTTTCAATAAAGTCCATGGCGGTTGAGGGATCTTCAAATCTGTGGACCTATCCTCCAGGAAGAGTGATTCGCAGTGTGGCTAGATAGAAAAGCCCAAATTTAACACCTAGACAGGAGTGTAGCTCCTTCTTGACTTTGGCAAAGGCGACTCGTTTTTTTGCAACTGAGGGAGTGTAATCTGGAAAGGCCGAGATTCGTTTGCCTTTGTAATAGACAGGGACGGCTGCTCCAGCTTTACGCAGGATTTCGTTGCGTTGTTGGAACATATTGACTCGAATGACGAAGGCTCGGGGGGATTCTTCATCTCCGGGCTTAGGGCGGAGGCTCCGGTGGGCGCGGTCCAGCACAGGTTTGTTATCCAGGCCGAGCAAGTCTTGCAGTAAAGTAGCCACAAAGTCAGTCGGACGGGGTCCCTCGGTCCCCTCTGGGATCCCGACCAGACGCACATTGTTCAACCGTCCCTCTAAGTCCTCACATTTCTTGGATAACGAGTCGGCCAGGGTAGTTAGCGTAGCAACCGTTGCCTCCAGGTTAATTAGCTTGTCACCATAGTCATTGGCAGAGTGCTCAAGGTCCGCAATAGTCTTATCGTGTGACGTTACTTTAGCTTCAAGCGGGCCGAGAGCTGCTGCAATCTCCCTCTTAACTGTCTCGGATACGATCTGCTCAAATCTACTCACAATGTCTGAGCGCATGTCCTCCATCATCGCCTCCATGCGCGTTAGCAGCTGCTCGTTAGCATCAAGCTCGGGCTCAGGTGAGAGCCGAGGCTTGCTTCGACCTGCTTTAGCAGCGTCGGGTTTTCCTCGATTTGCCATGGTTTCGAGATGCCACCACAATGAGTCGAGCAAGGGCATCGCTCAGATGTTGTTAATAATTCTGGGTGCCAAAAAATAAACTTTTAAACATTGCAGATCAAATCAGAAACATCAGTCTGAAGAGTTGCAGGTTCAATTCCCGGCAGGACGTCTTCTGAAGCCACGCTGCTCCTCAGAACCCTGAACAGGAAGAGATGATCGATCATGTTTTACAGAATACAGTGAGTTTGAGTGTAATGAAGGCTGAGAGTGACGGTTAAAGGAAACACTCACAGCAGTCCGACAGTGACAGGAAGTTGACTGGGTGATTCTGCGGCAGCGGACCGAGCCCGATGTCTGGAACAGTTCTTCAAAACAAACCAGAGAGCATTATGGTTTGCCCTTTGCCCTGTTGTTTTCCTTGTGTTCATTGTATTCCTTGTGTTTTTCATGTTCCTTGGGTCCTTCTCGTCTCTCGTTCCCTTAGTCCTGTGTCAGTTGTTTTTTGTCTCACATCCTTGATCTCCAGTTTCACTCACTTCGTGTTTTATTTTGTATTCCCTCCTCTCCTCACACATGTCTGCCACTTGATCTTCCTGCCCTTGTGTGTTTCCCTCCTCTGTGATTATTCTGCTCCACCCATATTAGTTTCACCTGTCCCCTGTTAGTCGTCAATGTGTTTGCCTGTGTTCCCGTGTAGCCAAATAGAGTCATTTACATCTACTCTGCCTCCTGCCTCATCTGCATCCTGGGTCCAACTACTTACTTCGCCCTGCACCCAACCCTGACAGAGAGAAGTAATCAATAATCAATAAATCCCACAATCCACGAACAAACCCCTGAAACCTTTTTAAGAACCTGTGGGATCCTTTCAGAGCTTCTGAGTTTTAAAAACGAGACAGGGTTGATGCTGAGCTCTGATAAAGCCAGTTCATCACAATGACTGTCAAATAGTACAAACCACTAACAGAGCGACAGCAGTCAGTAACACACTCATCGCTCTGTTTTAAACAGCTGCAGATTCAGGTTAATGATGAAAAAATTCACACGCTACACAACAATATCTAAAATAACATGTTCAATATGTTTAAAAATGAAAACCACAAACCCTCCTCTTCATGTTTCTCCATCCTGCGTGTGAGTCAAACAATCGAGGTTGTTTTTTTTGTTTTTTCTCAAAACGCTCCTGTTATGTCTCATCAGATTTGTCATGTTCTGTTTCCTGTTCTGGCTTGTCAGGTTTTATTTTGAAATGTCTAACTCTCCTCTCGTTTCAGGTCCCTTTGACTTCCTGCCCTTGTGTGTTTCCCACCAGTGTGATTGTCTGCCCCGCCCTGATTGTTTCCACCTGTTCCCCATTACCTCATGTAAATTTAGTCTGCGCCTTCCCCTGTCTTGTTGCCAGATCGTTGAACTTGTGTCTGTGTCTTCAATTTAACTGTAAGATCTAGCTTTTATATTAAAACTCTTAAAAACCTGTTCCTGTGTCTGTCGTCCTGCATTTGGGTCTACCTGTTGAGTGCCACCGTTACAGCTCCAAAAGGTTCATTTGTGCATTAAAATCATCAAATTTAATTCCAGCGGAGAATATCCTCAAACCCCGAGCCTTGTTGAAGACCTATGAGGATCCCTCTAGAACCTCTAGAACCAATCCACTTAAGAACCTCATGAGACCTCTGCATCCTGAGGAACCTCAGCAGGAACATTTGAACCTCTAGAACATGTTTTTGGACCTGTGGAACCAGAACCTGACCTGAACCTTCTGTAAATCATTTGCGCTCTGACTGATCAGGACAACAGGAGCTGCAGTTTACTCACCGACCTGCAGGAGGCGCCGTCTCCGTCACACAGGCTGACCCTGCAGTGCAGGTAAATGTCCTCGTAGGTCCTGTGGAACAGGAAGAGCAGCGCTGAGAAGCGAGCTCGCTGCGACAGCCCACTTTCATCCACCGTCACGTGACGACTGTCCACTGGACACCTGGAGGAATTCAGCCAATCACACAGCAGCTGATATTCTGCTCTAATGCGTAGTCAGCAAGAACACACCTGCACAACTTTTATTGTGAAAATCTGCCCTCAAACTGACAAGGCAGTGATTTCCTAAGAGCTGAACTTGTCACTGAGTAAAATTGACCATAAAGAAACCAAACTGTGCCATGATTAAAAATATCAGCACTTTAGATGAAGTAAATGTAGTCTCAGTGATGTAAATGCTGATCAGGTCAGAGGCGTCCTGATCGGCTGATGCTCAGTAAGGTGCTGATCACATCACAGTTTGATTGTTGATTGTCGGACTCCTCTCTATACACATGTTGTCTCTCTCTCCCACTATCCTCGTTAGTTTCATCATCGAAAGCAACAACTTGTCTCCTAGACCCGATCCCAACTACGCTGCTTAAGGAAGTTTTCCCATTTGTTGGTACATCGCTGCTGCATATTATTAATCTGTCTCTGGTGTCAGGCTTTGTACCCAAGTCTTTTAAAGTAGCTGTAATTAAACCATTGATCAAAAAACCTACACTTGATGCAGATGTGTTAGCCAATTACAGACCAATATCCAACCTCCCATTTTTGTCTAAGATCCTAGAGAAAGCCGTTGCCAGCCAGTTATGTAATTATCTCCACAGTAATAGTCTTTTTGAAGTTTTTCAGTCAGGATTTAGAGCTCACCATAGCACACTGAAACAGCACTTGTGAAAGTCACCAATGACCTATTGTTGACAGCATCAGATAGAGGGCTTCTGTCTGTACTTGTCCTGTTAGACCTCAGTGCTGCCTTTGATACAGTTGACCATCACATCCTGTTGCTGAGAATGGAAAAACTGCTTGGTATTAAAGGGTCTGCATTAAACTGGTTCAGATCATACTTATCAGATTCGGTCTCAGTTTGTCCATATTAATAATGAATCCTCTGTGCATACTAAAGTCTGTCATGGAGTTCCACAAGGTTCAGTGCTAGGTCCAATTCTGTTTATTTTGTATATGCTGCCCCTTGGCAATATCATCAGGAGGCACTCCATAGATTTCCATTGTTATGCTGATGACACCCAATTATATTTATCAATGGAGCCAGACAAAACTGATCAGCTCCTGAAACTCCAGGCCTGCCTTAAAGATATAAAGGCTTTGGATGACAAGAAATTTCCTGCTGTTGAACTCAGATAAAACTGAAGTGATCCTATTATTTTCCATTGTGTTTCGCTGCTGTTACACTGTGAATTTCCCCAGCTGTGGGACTAATAAAGGAAATCTGAATCTGAATCTGAATCTGAATTAGGTCCAAAACACCTGAGGAACACGTTCTCTCCTAATATAGCCTTGCTGGATGGCAACCACTCCACTGTAAGGAACCTCTGTGTTTTATTTGATCAGGATATGTCCTTTGACACCAGAGGGATCCCTCATCTGTGGCTCTTCCTCAGGTTTCTTCTTTTTCCATAAAGGCTTTTTTTCCTGAAGTTTTTCCTGACCTGGTTCGAGGGTCTAAGGACAGAGGGTGTCACAACTGTACAGATTGTAAAGCCTCTGAAGCAAACAATGTTTGTGATTTTGGGCTCTTTTTAGTATATATATATATATATATACTATTATATATACTACTATTTTAGTATATATATATATATATATATATATATATATATATATATATATATATATACATAAGTAGAACAAAGTGAAGAGAAGAAGAGCGATGAATGGGGCCCAAAAACAGATTCAGATTAATGTGAGTTTGGATATTCTGGGTGAAATATGACTAAAACAATTGACTAATCATTAAAGTAGTTGGCAACTATTTTTTTGATGATCGACTAATCAATTATTATGATTACAGTTCATCCTGATTTTCAGTCTGAGAAAGTGGTGGACCAATGTACAGACCATGAGATGTCACCAACCTGAACAGATGACACCAGCATCTTCACCATGGTTGCCGTTATGGGTGCCAAACCCCCCGTACTGACACTCTGATAACGCTGACTCGTTGCCTTCACAGTTAACATCATCCATCCAGATCTGCCCAATGCCTTGTTTAATATATATTTTTAGAAATCAATCAAAACTAAAAATCCAAGACAAACAATGATAAACTTCCTGGTACTTTCTTAAGGGCACATGAAATATATATATATATATATATATATATATATATATATAGTGGGGGAAAAAAGTATTTAGTCAGCCACCAATTGTGCAAGTTCTCCCACCTAAAAAGATGAAGAGAGGTCTGTAATTTTCATCATAGGTACACTTCAACTATGAGAGACAGAATGGGGAGGAAAGAATCCAGGAAATCACATTTGTAGGATTTTTAATGAATTAATTGGTAAATTCCTCAGTAAAATAAGTATTTGGTCACCTTACAAACAAGCAAGATTTCTGGCTCTCACAGACCTGTAACTTCTTCTTTAAGAGGCTCCTCTGTCCTCCACTCGTTACCTGTATTAATGGCACCTGTTTGAACTCATTGTTATCAGTATAAAAGACACCTGTCCACAACCTCAAACAGTCAGGCCTTCAGCTATCAGGCCCCTGTTCTCTGGAACCAGCTCCCAGTCTGGGTCCGAGAGGCAGACACAGTGTCAGTGTTTAAGAATAGACTTAAAACCTTCCTTTTTGATAAAGCTTATAGTTAGGGTGGGCACAGGCTCGCCCTTAGTTATGCTGCTATAGGTTTAGACTGCCGGGGGGCTCCCATGATGCATCGGGCACCTCTCCCTCTTCCTCTGTCTCTGCTTCCTCTTTCTCTGCTTCCTCTTCCTCTGCTTCCTTTACTCATATTATGGTAGTAGTGCAAACTGGAGTCACTTTTAGAAACTGGTTAAAGTGGCTAAACTGGTTAAAGTAGTTAAATTGGCTAAAGTGTCAAAAGCGGTTAATGTGAATACTCTTATGTCCTGTAAAGTGCATGTTACTGCCGGAGCCCCGGTCCTCTTTGTTCTCTCCAGTCTTGCAGGTTCCTCACTGATTCTGGTTGTGGTCCATCTGTCTGAGGTTCACTGGCCTGGTGGGGACATGATCTGTGTCTGTGTTGTGGAGAGAAGGTCGAGTGGCCCAGAGCTCCATATGAGGACATCTAGAGATGCACCTGGACTCACAGACTCATTTCCATTACCTGTGATACCTTCACACATGGACTAAACCAATGAACTCAGTATAGCTACAGCTTATTACGACTCATGTATAATTCCATATATGACTGATGATGATGTTCTCTGTACATGTGGCATCTATTGCACGTCTGTCCGTCCCAGGGAGAGGGATCCCTCATCTGTGGCTCTTCCTCAGGTTTCTTCTTTTTCCCATAAAGGGTTTTTTGAAGTTTTTCCTGACTCGGTTCGAGGGTCTAAGGACAGAGGGTGTCACAACTGTGCAGATTGTAAAGCCCTCCGAGGCAAACAATGTTTGTGATTTTGGGCTCTAAATAAATAAATTTGAATTTTGAATTTGAGACTCCAAACTCCACTATGCTAGCCAAGACCAAAGAGCTGTCAAAGGACACCAGAAACAAAATTGTAGACCTGCACCAGGCTGGGAAGACTGAATCTGCAATAGGTAAGCAGCTTGGTGTGAAGAAATCAACTGTGGGAGCCATCCATCCATCCATCCATTTTCATCCGCTTGGTCCGGGACCGGGTCGCGGAGGCAGCAGTCTGAGCAGAGATGCCCAGACCTCCCTCACCCCAGACACTTCCTCCAGCTCTTCCGGGGGGATCCCGAGGCGTTCCCAGGCCAGCCGAGAGACATAGTCTCTCCAGCGTGTCCTGGGTCTTCCCTGAGGCCTCCTCCCGGTGGGACACTTGCCTGGAACACCTCCCTAGGGAGGCGTCCAGGGGGCATCCGAAACAAATAGATGCCCAAGCCACCTCAGCTGACTCCTCTCGATGCGAAGGAGCAGCGGCTCTACTCCGAGCTCCTCCCGAATGACCGAGCTTCTCACCCTATCTCTAAGGGAGCGCCCAGCCACCCTGCGGAGGAAACTCATTTCGGCCAGCTTGTATCCGCGATCTTGTCCTTTCGGTCATTACCCAAAGTTCATGACCATAGGTGAGGGTGGGAAGCGTAGATTGACCGGTAAATCGAGAGCTTCGCCTTTCGACTCAGCTCCTTCTTCACCACGACGGTCCGGTACACACCGACCGCATAACTTGCATGGACGCTGCACCAATCCGCCTGTCAATCTCTCACGCTCCATCTTTCCCTCACTCGTGAACAAGACCCCGAGATACTTGAACTCCTCCACTTGAGGCAGGACCTCTCCACTCACCCGGAGAGGGCACACCACCCTTTTCCGGTCGAGTACCATGGCCTCGGATTTGGAGGTGCTGATTCTCATCCCAGCCGCTTCACACTCGGCTGCAAACCGCTCCAGCACATGCTGAAGGTCCTGGCTTGAAGAAGCCAACAGGACAACATCATCTGCAAAAAGCAGAGATGAAATCCTGTGGTTCCCAAACTGGACTCCCTCCGGCCCCTGGCTACGCCTAGAAATCCTGTCCATAAATATTATGAACAGGACCGGTGACAAAGGGCAGCCCTGCCGGAGTCCAACATGTACTGGGAACAGGTCTGACTTACTGCCGTCAGCAATGCGAACCAAGCTCCTGCTCCGGTCGTACAGAGACCGAACAGCCCTTAGCAAAGGCCCCCGGACCCCATACTCGCGGAGCACTCCCCCACAGAATACCACGAGGGACACGGTCGAATGCCTTCTCCAGATCCACAAAGCACATGTGGACTGGTTAGGGCAAACTCCCATAAACCCTCTAGCACCCTGCATGGAGGGTATAGAGCTGGTCCACTGTTCCACGACCAGGACGAAAACCGCATTGTTCCTCCTGAATCCTGAGAGGTCGACTATCGGCCGTGAATTCTCCTCTCCAGTACCCTGGCGTACGCGTAGACCTTCCCGGGGAGGCTGAGAAGTGTGATCCTCCTGTAGTTGGAACACACTCTCCGGTCCCCCTTTTTAAAAAGAGGGACCACCACCCCAGTTTGCCACTACTCAGAGGTACTGTCCCCAACCTCCATGCAATGTTGCAGAGGTGTGTCAGCCAAGACAGCCCCACAACATCCAGAGATTTGAGGTACTCAGGGCGGATCTCATCCACCCCGGCGCCTTGCCACCGAGGAGCTTTTCACTGAACTACCTCAGTGACTTCGGCTTGGGTGATGGACGAGTCCACCTCAGAGTCCCCATCCTCTGCTTCCTCATTGGAAGGCAAGTCGGTGGGATTGAGGAGATCCTCGAAGTATTTCTTCCACCGTCCGACAATGTCCTCAGTTGAGGTCAACAGCTCCCCACCCGCACTGTAAACAGTGTTGGCAGAGTACTGCTTCCCCCTTCTGAGGCGCCGGACGGTTTGCCAGAATCTCTCTTCGAGGCCGACCATGATAGTCCTCCTCCATGGCCTCACCGAACTCCTCCCAGACCCGAGTTTTTGCCTCCAGGACCGTCCGGGCTGCGGCTTGCTTGGCCTGCCGGTACCTGTCAACTGCGTCAGGAGTCCCACAGGCCAACATGGTCCGATAGGACTCCTTCTTCAGTCTGACAGCATCCCTTACTTACTTCCGGTGTCCACCACCGGGTTCGGGGATTGCCACCACGACAGGCACCAGAGACCTTGCGTCCACAACTTCGAACTGTCATGCGTCGACAATGGAGGCAGAGAACATGGTCCACTCGGACTCAATGTCCTCCAGCCTCCCTCGGAATCTGTGAGAAGCTCTTCCGGAGGTGGGAGTTGAAGACCTCCCTGACAGAGGGCTCGGCCAGACGTTCCCAACAGACCCTCACAATACGTTTGGGTCTGCCAGGTCTGTCCAACTTCCTCCTCTGCCAGCGGAGCCAACTCACCACCAGGTGGTGATCGGTTGACAAGCTCAGCCCCTCTCTTTACCCGAGTGTCCAAGACGTACGGCCGGAGATCAGATGAAACGACAACAAAGTCGTTGATCATCGACCTCCGGCCTAGGGTGTCCTGGTGCCATGTGCACTGATGGACACCCTTATGCTCGAACATGGTGTTCGTTATGGACAAACCATGTGACTTCTAGCACAGAAGTCCAATAACAGAACACGCCGCTCGGGTTCAGATCGGGGAGGCCGTTCCTCCCGATCACGCCCCTCCAGGTATCACTGTTGTTGCCCACGTGGCGTGAGCGTTGAAGTCCCCCAGTAGAACAATGGAGTCCCCAGCCGGAGCACTATCAAGTACCCCTCCCAGGGACTCCAAGAAGGCCGGGTACTACTCTGTACTGCTGTTCGGCGGCCCGTAGGCACAAACAACATAGCAAGAGACCTATCCCCAACCCGAAGGCGCAGGGAAGCGAGCCCTCTCTCGTTCACCGGGGTGAACTCCAACACGTGGCGGCTGAGCTGGGGAGCTATGAGCAAGCCCACACCAGCTCGCCGCCGCTCACCCTGGGCAACTCCAGAGTAGTGGAGGGTCCAGCCCCTCTCAAGGAGCTGGGTTCCAGAGCCCAAGCTATGCGTGGAGGTGAGCCCAACTATCTCTAGCCGGTACCTCTCAACCTCCCGCACGAGCTCAGGCTCCTTCCCCCAGTGTGAGTGGTGACATTCCATGTCCCTATTGCCAGAGTTTTGTTCCAGGGATTGGGTCGTCGAGGCTCCCTGCCACGACTGCTACCCAAACCACATTGCACCGGCCCCTCATGGACCTTCCTGCGGGTGGTGAGCCTACTGGAAGGTTGGGCCCACGCGTCGCCATTTCGGGCTGAGCCCGGCCGGGTCCCGTGGGCAAAGACCCGGCCACCAGGCGCTCGCCTGCGAGCCCCAACCCCAGGCCTGGCTCCAGGGTGGGGCCCCGGTAACGCCAATCCGGGCGACGTAACGGTCCTTGATATTCTTCTTTTCATGATGGGCTTCTGAACCGCTCTTAGTCTGGCCCGTCACCTAGTAGGACCTGTTTGCCATGGGAGACCCTACCAGGGGCGTAATGCCCCCGACAACATAGCTCCTAGGATCATTCGGGCACACAAACCCCTCCACCACAGTAAGGTGGCGGTTCAAGGAGGGGAACTGTGGGAGCAATTATTAGAAAATGGAAGACATACTGAGACCACTGATAATCTCCCTCGATCTGGGGCTCCACGCAAGATCTCACCCCGTGGGGTCAAAATGATCACGAGAACGGTGAGCAAAAATCCCAGAACCACACGGGGGGACCTAGTGAATGACCTGCAGAGAGCTGGGACCAAAGTAACAAAGGCTACCATCAGTAACACACTACGCCGCCAGGGACTCAAATCCTGCAGTGCCAGACGTGTCCCCTGCTTAAGCCAGTACATGTCCAGGCCCGTCTGAAGTTTGCTAGAGAGCATTTGGATGATCCAGAAGAGGATTGGGAGAATGTCATATGGTCAGATGAAACCAAAATAGAACTTTTTGGTTAAAAACTCAACTTGTTGTGTTTGGAGGAGAAAGAATGCTGAGTTGCATCCAAAGAACACCATACCTACTGTGAAGCATGGGGGTGGAAACATCATGCTTTGGGGCTGTTTTTCTGCAAAGGGACCAGGACGACTGATCCGTGTAAAGGAAAGAATGAATGGGGCCATGTATGTATCGTGAGATTCTTGAGTGAAAACCTCCTTCCATCAGCAAGGGCATTGAAGATGAAACGTGGCTGGGTCTTTCAGCATGACAATGATCCCAAACACACACCGCCTGGGCAACGAAGGAGTGGCTTCGTAAGAAGCATTTCAAGGTCCTGGAGTGGCCTAGCCAGTCTCCAGATCTCAACCCCATAGAAAATCTTTGGAGGGAGTTGAAAGTCTGTGTTGCCCAGTGACAGCCCCAAAACATCACTGCTCTAGAGGAGATCTGCATGGAGGAATGGGCCAAAATACCAGCAACAGTGTGTGAAAACCTTGTGAAGACTTACAGAAAACGTTTGACCTCTGTCATTGCCAACAAAGGGTATATAACAAAGTATTGAGATGAACTTTTGTTATTGACCAAATACTTATTTTCCACCATAATTTGCAAATAAATTCTTTAAAAATCAGACAACTGTGATTTTCTGGATTTTTTTTTTCTGTCTCTCATAGTTGAAGTGTACCTATGATGAAAATTGGAGACCTCATCTTTTTAAGTGGGAGAACTTGCACAATTGGTGGCTGACTAAATACTTTTTTGCCCCACTGTATATTCCTGAGGATACTGGGAAGTTTTAGGATCCTCTAGATCATGGTGGGCAATTAATTTTTACAAGGGGCCACATGAGAAACCTGAATTGTGTTGGAGGGCGAACCAACGATAACTTGAACTTAATTCTGCTTAATATTAATTTTCTCACATTGTAAAAAGCAGTAAATTATATATTTTCATTAGCTGCTACTGGTAATCAGAAGAATAAGGATATTATGTAAATATTTATATAAATATATGAAATTGCAGTGTAGGTCAAATAGGAAAATACTCCTATAGAAGTAAAAACAAAACAGAAAAAACAAAAACAATCATTACATCAGTGTTTCATTTTAATTTTAACTTGTTAATCTTCACAAATACTTTTGCAGTATGTTAAAGATAAGCAACTGATCAACTCTTCAGCAGACAAGTTCTTGTATTTTTCCTCATGTTTGGTCACGTAGTGGCAATTCAAATTGTAATCCTTGAACACAGCGACCTGCGTACCACAAACTAACCACACAGCTTTACCTTTGACTTCTGTAAAGAAATATTTAGAAGTCCATGTCTTGTTGAAAATGCGGCATTCATTCTGTATCAACTTCTATTTTTTTTGGTGGCGTGAGCTGACATTTTGAGGGATAGCTGGCCAGCATCACCTGTAGCTGTTCACCTATGCATGCACGTGCATCCCTCCGTAAATAAAAACGTCACGCACCATGGTGTTGACATCTGATGAGGAGCACAAAACAAAGTCCACGAGAGAGTCTGATTGTACCAAATGTCTAAATAATCCTTTAAGAGAAGAACTTGGGGACTAGTGAGGAATATAGGATATCATTCTCTCAGTCTACTGAAAAGTAAAAATGAAGCTAAACAGCTCCTGAACCCCTGATATCCATTTTAGTGTTGGATTGTTCCTTTAAGACAGGCCTCTGATCCAGATCCTGGTATCTGACCTACACAGTATGACTCCACACATACACTTGTTGCTTACCTGTGCAGTAAGCTAACCGACATAAATTGGGGCTCACAAACTTGTAGACATAGAAATGTCCTGGGCAGAACTTCGCATCGGCCCCACACCTGTGACTCTCAATGCACCTGACCCTAACCCAGCATCTGAACACTGCTGTTCCCGCCCTGCTAATCTATGTACCTGTTGCAGGCCACAAACTCTGGATCTGTGAAGTCTGTGGCTCTCCAGGTGTCCTGTAACAGGGTGTAGTCCTGACATGGGTCAGTGCAGCGAGATGTGCCATTCAACTGGAGGCAGTCTTGACCTAATGGACACCGTGTATCCCCACAGGTGACTGTGACTGAGTGGGGTTTGGTTTTGGTAGCGGTGTGATGTAGTGGATCGACGGTCACCAGGCAGGAGAAAGAGCCTTGGGTGTTTTCACAGAGCTGGCCGGGGCGGCAGGTTGGATGGGGCAGCGAACACTCATCGATGTCCACGCAGCCCTGCAGCGGTGACCAGCGGTAGCCTCGGTCGCAGCAGTCATCACTGCAGGTGGTTCTGTTGTAGCAGGTGAATCCATCTCCCACCACACCGCCCTCACAGTGGCAGGACATGACCGCAGGCTCGACACTGTTGTCGTGGAGTGAGGTGTGGCATCGAGCCAGTCTGTGACAGGCCTCACAGCTGGTGGCTACAGACCCTGAGGACACACAAGGTTAAAAACAAAAGATTAGATCATTCTTACATAAATAATCTCACACCAGGTAACCAATGTAATCAACTCCAGTTTACGATTAGCCTGCTGGCCAATAATGGCACATTAACACAAATGTTAATCAAAGTGTGATTTCAAGATTTCAAGATTTCAAGAATTTATTGTCATTACACAACAATTTACATCAGCAATCACTGGAAAAGAAATTATTAAATCTCAGGCTCTCCTAACAATGCTAAAAAGAATAATAACAATAAATGAAATAACAATAAACTTGTTTGTGAGGATAAATTTCATATAGAAACTTTAACTAATACTCGTGCTCTAGTTTGATAAATGTCAGGTAGCTAACTGGACTAGCTGCTCTCATTCGCTAAATCTGTTAATGTTTAGTCTGTAGTTTGAAACCTTTGTAGTTCTTCTTGTTTCTCCAACAGATCACAGTGTGTTCACCCTTTAAATGTAATTGCTTCTGAATAATATCCCTTTAAGGAGAGTGGAAATACTGTCACTGTGTTCACCTGAGGTCTCACCTGTGGACTCATCTGTGCCCTGAGCTGAGGATGCAGCCATGAGGAGCAGAAACATCAGATTGATGAAGTGGTGGAACATTTTCAGTCTCATGATGACGAAGCAATGAGTGACAGCTGGTAGTAAAAACAACAGGTTCACTCACGTGGTTCACATTTTGTTAACAGCACCTATTGCTGCAATAACTTAAAGATTTCATTCACCCCATTATCTTCAGATCACAACCTAATTCTTTCATTTTCTCTGCACAACAAATGATGTTACTTGTTGTGATGTTACTTCCACAGTCAGAGACATCAAACAGGCACTCTCAGTTTCTCTAACATGCTGATATTCAGGAAGCCTTCATTTGTCATTAATTATTCCATTGACATAAACGTTCTCTACTCTTGCTTCATAAATCCACACATACTTGCTCTAATTTTTGTGAAATCTACAATACAGATAATGTACATGTAATTAATTAAGGCTAATCAAGTCACTAATTTAATCTGTGATTACATTAAAATGCTAATTTAAGATACTTTTACTTGTATTCTGATTACTTCACCAGAGCACTCTTATTGCGAAGATTCTTAAATTAAAAACCTCTACAACACTGTAATACCTGAAGCCTAAAGACCTAATTTTGGCAACATGTTCCTAAAAAGCTGGAATCTGAGTTCAGTAAAGTGTTTAAAGTTGTAAAATCAGTCATCACAAGTTACAACTAATTAAAGATGTCATTAACACGTTACCTTTATCGCAGCCTTTAGTGCAGTTTTCTTTATTTTCTTCAGGTTTACAGACTTCCGTTGGTTTCAGCTCTTCAGTTCTGATAAATCATTTCTGTTGAACTCAAGGTCGATCAGTTGTTGTAAAGCCATAAATTAAAGGTACTGAGTGAGACAAATAAAACTGTGTGAAGAGTAAGTGCTTTCACTTTTCTCTTTTCATGTGGGGTTTTAGAGAAAGTTGAGGTAAAGTATTTTTAACAAAATGACAATCAACGTTTTTTTCTTTTTCGGGTCCGAGGAGTTGAGACTTTACATAAATGAGGTTTGTTCCACCAGCAGACATCTTTATAACGCCTGAATCTGAACAGGACGGGCTGCTGGTATCAGTGATAAGGACACATACATGATAAGGCTACTTTTATTGCAGCGTTCAAACTCAGGGGAGCAGGAATGAGATCAGCACATTTCAGTTGTTCTACTGACATGATATTTATATTTAATTATGTATTTTGTTTGTTACTGACTTTTTTTGTTTGTCTTTGTCTCTGACATCTGTGAGGCAGCAGAGCGCTGCAGTTTTTCTTCTGCTGACATAAACTGTTCAGAAAATTCAGATCAACAATAAAGATCAGACCGTCCAGACAGTTTTTGTTTCTACACCAGAAATTATCTGATCATCACACTTCCATCATGAAGAGTAAAATTTGAGTTTATATCACAATCACAAGAAATCATGTCCAATCATTTTTCATGGGGAATGCAGCACACTTCAATAAACAGAACTGAACCAGAATGTGACCAAATTTAATGATTTAAAGAGTAGGTTAACTTCAGGTGCTTGTACCTGTAACCACGCCTAGCAGTGATGTCACAGCGTACTGACACACCTGGAGTACACGTCTACAACACTGGAGGTCAGCAAAAACTAGATTTTCAGAAGCAGGCAAGTGACTCTTTAATGGAAAAATTGAAAGTTGGAGTGTTGAGACCAAACATATGTAACATAAGCAGAAAATGTAGATCATGAGTTAAAGTCAAAGGTCAACCTGTGGGTATCGCAGTGTTTGATGGGAGGAGCTGCAGTAAGATCACCTGTTACTGTGGAACAATAAAGAACTTACAATGTACAGATATGCAAGAAGAATAAGATCAAATGAGCATTTAATGATACACAGAGATACATCAGAAAAACAAAGTACCAACATATCGCAGATGTTTTTCAGTTAGTGCAATCTTTAAAACATGTGTCACACAGGAAGTCACCAGAAAACAAAGGTCAGGTTTCCATCAGTGTGTTCAGCAGCTTCATCAGAGTCAAACAGAAACAAACCCGCTCCCCAAAACAGAAAATACAAAATCACATTTATAAAAACATGATTTCAGAAGCGAACGGTCCACTCGCTCAGTGCTGCTACAGGCTACATAATATGCTAATGAACAAGGTGGATCAGCCAGTCGCGGCGCAGATACTGGGTCACACGGGCATCTGCAGCTGTGAGTACTCGTCCTGCCCCTCTTTCTCCTCCAAGTGAGGCTCTGCATCATCAGCATCCAGCTGCAGGACCAGAGTCAGGAAAGTGTTGTCATGGAAACACTACAGCATCAATAATGCATCAGGCTACAGTTTGATAATTATTTTAAAGCAAATGCAATTTCAAAACCTGGAAATATGTTCAAATATTATTATCATTATCTCTTGTACACTATAGGTAAATGTCTTAAATGTAAAATATGGAAAATATGTAGGCTAACTACCTGTAGCTAGCATAACAGTGGCTATCTACAGGAAGCGTATGAACGGATTAGTGGTGGCGGAAGTAGTAGGATGTTTTATTAAACAACAGACACAATACCACAATGTAGAAATACCCCAGAGCAACACAAACTCCTGCATTCAAAACGGTTACCTGTTACCAAGTAAAAGTGGGTTTTGTTAGTAGTGTTAGCAGTGACCTGAACTATTTATCATGTCACCATCAGTTTGAGGGAGGGGCAACTCACGCTCTGCAGCTCTCTCCAGGTGAAGAGGTGGGGCAACAGCAGCATCCTTACAGGGATGGTCAGCAGCAGCATAAAGGGGAACGCCAGTGCTGCTGCTGTTGCCATGACAACCCACAGGAGAGAGAGACAGGTCAGCTGGACGAGAGTGAACAGGTGCATCCTTAATGTCCGCACCTGTGAGACAGGTGAGACACAAAGAGAGACAGGTGAGACACAAAAAGAAAGACAGGTGAGACGCAGAGAGACATCAAGCCCTTCCAAATCAAAAGATTACAGTTCAGGTAAAGTTACTAGTCACTAGTTTCAGGTAAAAGTCACTGCAACAGAAACTATAGACACCAGAACGTGACTTGAATCTGACTCAAGTCCAGACCATGTGACTTGTGTCAACACCTGTGGCAGGTCAGGGGGCGGAGCTAACCTTACGGACGTAGTTGTGGTCGGGGTGGTACTTTGGGGGCATCAGCAGCAGGATGAGTCGCTCGGTGAGCTGGATCCCGTTCAGCGACATCACACCCATGTACAGGAAGATCCCAAACAGCACCGCCAAGGGAATCTGACGCAGAACCTCCCCGATCACGATGGACAGACCTGTTGGGGGGGCGGGGGCAGATCAGATGCAGTAGTAGACGTAGTAAAAGTCGTAGTAATTACTGTAGTAGTACTCCGGTCATACCCACTAAAACAGCCACCAGGAAGCCCGTCACCCTCTGCTCCTTCACCTCCTGGATGCGGGGCTTGTCTCCGGGAGCGACGGCTTTGCTCATCACAGTGAGGGCATTGGTGTGTGTGACTGAGCGAACCGTGGCGGCTGATAACCAGGGCAAACCAAACAGCGCCGAGACTCCACCCACCGCCACAATGATGAGGAGGTCCAGGTGAAAACCAGTTCCCTTGACCAGCATCCTCTCCTTCTTACTGACAATCAGCCTGACAGACAGATGCAAGAAAATTTAGATAGACACCTTTTTGGTTATTTTAAGTTGGTCCCCCAAAACAGAGAACAAAAAACAATAAAAGAAATATGTAGTCAGCAAGAAAGTGTTGTACGCTGTGATCTGAGACTCCATGAAGATGAGGATGAAGACCAGGATGGCTGGCAGGATGCTAGCGGCCATCATCCAAACAGGAAACTGCCCGTCTGACCCGAGAGGAGAAATTAGCCAACCACGTTTGTCCGGACTGGAGACTGAGAATCCACTGGGCACGTTCAGCTTCTGCAGGCCAAGAAGAATTTAAAGGTGTGATTCAGCGTCGTGTCCACACAGGGTTCACTTCATCTGTTTTCTCCGGTCTGACCTGGGTGTAGGTGTCCTCCACGCTGTAGTCCACCAACACCATGATGAGGATTGCAATGGGGACCCCGAAGTCCCCAATGATCCTACGGAGCTGAAACATACAGTACACCAGCTTATTGATCAGTCTGAAGTGAGGTTTATTGTTTTAATAATAATTGTTTTATCTTTGTTAAAACTGTGATAACTGTCCATAAAGGTACCGGCCCACTTGTACTTGTGTATCTACATTTATGTATGTTCCTCCACCTGTACCTATACTGGGGGTGGGAATCGTAGATGACTCTTGATAAGATACAGTAACAGTCATATCACATCACTTAAGTTCCATCCATGAACCCTGTCTCTATCAAGTTAAACAAAAACAATTTTATTCATTAATATAGTTACTGTTACTGTACAGTGAAGATACTGTGAAAAGGTATTTATAGCTTCGAGCCAAAGTAAACCAACCTTCAAATGTAGCTATACTTATGAATACAGTGCTTGTGTATCTGCACAGTCTTTACTTGTGTACCTGTTTGTGTATGTACCTGTGTGTTTACCTGCATCTATACCAGTATGTACTGACCCTGCCAGGGAAGAAGGAGCTGTTCTTGAACTTGCGCAGGTAGAAAGCAATGAAATATGTTCCCGCCATGAGGACGAATGAAAGCAGAGCTGTGTTCGGTTCTCCAACCACCTTCCCAGGATTCCTGGCAGTTAGGGTGTAGTTACACCGTGATGGAGATACTGTGTTGTTTCCATAGTAACAGTTTTGAAGAGGATGCTCCTGAAAGATCTGGAAAATACCAACGCAAAGAAAAAAAAACTAAATATGACTCTGCCTCTTTGTTGTCTGCTCCACAATCCTGATGTCATTCACCATTTGTTTGGTTGTTTTTAAAATGATTTAAAACATCCCAGATATTAAAGGTTCTCCCTTTAATATCTGTTGAGAAAAACACTTGATCAAATGACACTTCTCAAAACAATCTTGTGCTCTCTGCTTTTATGAATCAATCCAAAAATGATCTTAAAACTACTACTTAAGACAAATCTCTCCTTTGTTGCTGACCTGTGACCTCTGACCTCACCTTGATCAGTTTGGCAAAGGTCTCATAGATGAAAATAAGCGAGATGAGGAAGGAGAAGATCTCCTGGGTGAAACGGGAGACAAAACGAACCAGGATGCTTCCCTCGAAGGCCACAGTGAGGACAACGATGAGCACCAGCCAGAAACCGATCCACACCCGGCCTGTCAGATACTCAATCCCATTGTCTTTACAAAACTACAAATAAACACACACCAGGTTTCAGGGCACAGTTAACAAATCACCCAGACAGTTCTCTTCTAAGATCACAAAAATAAGAAGGAAGACCACAAGATGTAGAAGAAAACCTAAAACACAGAGTAAATGTGATGAGAATTTTTCTTGCTGTTTCCTAGGTCAAGAGTGGATCATAAAATACTCATTATGATCTAGCAGAGGTACATAAGAGGAAGACGAACGAAGACCAGGATTGAACCAACATCATGTTTCACAGTGTTTCAGATGAGGAGACAGTTACCATAGTTATAGAGATGGTGCTGTTGAATAGAAATTGTAGAACACAGAAAATGGATCTCATTGAAAACTGTCTCTAGTGCATTCTGTGGTCTATCCAAAGTATCAGGGACACTGCTATTAGTCACATTAACATTTTGATACAGATGTGTAGATTTTCAGTGGAGCTCACGGTGAAGAAGGCCTCTTCAAACACCAGCAGCGGTCCAGAGAAGCCAATCACCAGCAGAGGCTGAGCTCCCAGCACACTGAACACGATGCCCTGCATGGCCGTGGCCACTATCAGCTCCGACACACCAATCAGACCCTCCGTTTTCTCACCTGTGTCACAGCAAAGACAAAATATCTATTTAACCTTCACAATTAAAGATTTTTGAAAAATAAGCTGTACAATGATTTGAGAAGGGTCTTTGAGAAGACATGCTGCTGCCATTTGAAACTTGTTCAGCTAATCCTCAACAGGTAGTTCAGTCACCAAGTTCCTGAAGTCCAGACTCACCCAGAAGTCCACCAAAGGTGATGGCAGGAGACAGAGCAGCAAAGTAGATGAAGATGATGGCAGCCATGCACTGAGGATTCAGAGCATCTCGAAGATCACTAAGATACTGAGGGTAGCGTCGAGTCACGTCATTGATCAGACCCCCAAAAAGACGGCCTGTACGCCTCAGGGGCTCATCACCAGGTTTAGAGGGAACAAGTGCATCTGGAAGATAAGAATGGAGCTCTTTTTATGTTGTTGTCATCACAACAGTAGTCATGATATCAAGATTTTACACGCTGTACCTCACTGCTCTGCTGATAAAATGCTAATCCACCTGGCAAAGTGGCATAAAATGGTACCAGATTTCCGGCCAGAAATACCGTACCTCCTTGCTCATTTTGTATGACACAAAATATAAATATGTTATTGTGACACAAATTCAAAGTTTCTTTAAGGTAAACAAATATATGCATAGTTAATTATTTATTTTTAGGTAACACATCAAGCAAGGTTAGGGTTAGGGTTAGGGTTACATCACTTATAGAAAATTAAAAAGTACACAACAACAGAACAAAATTCAGTACTGAACTTCCAACTTATAAAGATCCAAACAATATTTTTTTAATCTAAGATGTAGATGATGTGATGTTGATCACTGAGTTAGATTTCTTTAATAGTGGAGTAGCCTCGTGGCCAAGCTGTTCAAAACATGTCTCTGACATGTCCAGATTAGTTCCCACATTTTCCAGCATCAACGATTATGTTAACTGGTTCAACGAGACATGCTCCTTAGTAGCCCTCGACTCCGTCGCCCCAAGCAAAACCAGATTAGCCCCCAGCCCCCGTTGTCAACAATGTGTCCCCTTGGACTGACGACACTATTCGACGCCACAAACGCCATTTTAGAAGAGCTGAACGTACATAGCATGGAGGAAATCGAAATATAACCTCCATGTGCACTACCTCCACATGAGGGAACTGTTAACCACACTCAACAATCTCATTAAAGATGCAAGAGCTGCTTATTTCTCTGGTCTGATCAACAGTAACAAGCATAACCCTAAATTTCTCTTTGACGCTATTAACCAGCACCTGAATCCTGCTCATTCTGGTTTTCCTGCCTACCTCCTCTGACGACTGTAATAAGTTTTTAGATTTTTTTGTGGACAAGATCAACAATCTTAGATCAGATTTTAATTCTGGAGTTCACTACTTCACTGAAGCCACCCGCCCTGCTGTACTGCCTGAATTCACCCTGATTTCCATGCAAGATCTCTTAGACACAATTTCCCATATGCATATGCATCCTTCATCCTTGCCCTGGAGACATAATCCGATTACATTTCTTAGAGAGATCCTGCCAGTCATTTCCCCGCTGCCTTCTGTCTATTGTCAACTTCAACCACTCTCTCTCCTCTGGCTGCGTACCAGATCATTTCAAGATAGACAGGGTTTTTCCTCTCCTCAAAAATTCCTCCCTAGATACAACAGTTCTAGCAAATTATATGCCTATTTCCAAACTCCCATTTCTTTAAAAAAATCTGGAAAAAGTTATCACCCAACCACTTCTCCATGTGGTGGAAGGACATAATATCTTTGATAAATTTCAATACGGCTTCCGTCAGAAACACAGTACAGAAACTACACTGCTAAAAGTCATAAATGACATTCTTATGCATGCTGATAAGGGTGAACACTCCATCCTAGTCTTGCTGGATTTATCTGCTGCCTTTGACACCATCAACCATGATATTGTCATTGACAGACTACAAAACTGGGTCAGAATTACTGGTAATGCTCTCAAATGGTTTTCCTCCTACTTGTCCGATAGACACTTCACTGTCCACATTAATAACTACATGTCTTCCTCTGCTCCTCTTCTATGTGGGGTCCCTTAAGGATCAATTCTTGGTCCTATACTTTTTTCCTTATACATGCTTCCTCTAGGCAACCTGCTTAACTCCACTAGTGATATTTCATATCATTGTTACGCCGATGACACTCAGTTGTACCTTTCTGTTAAACCCAACAACCTCAACATCTAAAGTCTTTGCAGGACTGCCTCACCTCTGTCTCAATTTGGATGTTCCAAAACTTTCTCCATCTCAATACTGAAAAAACTCCTGGTGATCAGCCCAGATAGTTTCTCCAAAGAAGAAATCAGTCAATATATTGGCCCTCCAGCTAACCATATCAAGCCTGCCTCTAAAAATCACGGCATCCTATTTGACCAACACCTGACTTTTGAATCTCACATCACTAGACTCACTCAGTTCTGCTTCTTCCAGTTAATAAACATTAAAAAATTAAACTTAGTGCACACCTTAATCTTCTCTCGTTTAGGTTTACTGTAATTCCCTCTTCACATGCATCTCTCGCTCTTCTCTTTCCCATCTCCAACTAGTACAAAATGCTGCAGCTGGTTCTGACTAACACTAATCACAGATCCCACATCACCCCAGTCCTTGCATCCCTTCACTGGCTTCCACTAAAATATAGAATCGACTTCAAGATACTTCTCATTACATACAAGGCCTTATGGCACTGGCCCCTGACCCCCCGATTATTTATCAGAGCTACTGATCCCCTACTCCAGCCACCGGCCACTCTGGTCATCAGATCAAGGTTTTCTATCTGTCCCCCTGTTCTAATCTTAATGACTAGAGGGGACCGAGCTTTTGAAGGTTGCAGCTCCTCGACTTTGGAACAGCCTCCCACAGTCAATCAGATCTGCCTGAATCTGTGCTCTGTTTTAAACGGCTCTTAAAAACCCACCTCTACAGGTTAGCCTTCCCATGACTCCCATCCCTTTAGTTCATTTCCGACACTGGGCTCTTGTTGTTATGTATATTTATGTGTATTTGTGTGTATGGTGTATGTTAGTTATATTTATGTCATTTGTGTGTTAACTTGACTTTGCACTGTATGTGTGTTTTTAACCTGCCTGTGAAGCACTTTGTTGCCCTGTGTTGAGTAAAGTGCTATATAAATAAAAGTTATTATTATTGTAACGTGCAAGCTCAATAGGTGGTGGTTGGAATCACTCAAGATAAGGACAAAGCTGGATGGAGACGGAAAATTTTCCACAGCAATGCTTTACTGTCCTCCACACTGTCACTTCCACCACAAGAACAAAACACACTTCCCTTGTTCCTGGGTCACATGATCCTCAATTAACCAATAATAAGTCAGAACTGGTAAACTGGTAAATGTGTGAGAGAACTGCAGAAGCATATTCTGGCTATTATTCACACTGATCCAGACATATATCTTTTTAATATTATTATTATTATTATTATTATTATTATTATTATTATTATTATTAAAATGCTGCCATCTTGATTTGGGTCTTGAAGGGACCTTTGCTGCATGTCGCCTCTCAATTCCTGTCAGCCTCTCACTGTCTCTTATCTAATAAAAGTCAAGAAGTCCAAAATCATACTTACAAAACATCGTTGATATAAGAAGAGTACCAATTTATAAAGCTTTTCCGATGAAAACTAACCTTCATCCTGCTGAATGCTGGTCTGTTTCTCCTGCAGTTTGCTGGTCTGCTCCTCCTCCCGCTTTCGAAGCATTTCTCGTTGGAAGCGAGCGACCGAGTGGAGCAGCTCGTCACCGCCAACCTCTGACGGAGGGAGGACGACGCTGCAGTCCAGAAAACGGTTGATGGCTGCCAGCAGGTCCTGACGGTCGTCAGCCTGGTACGCCACCTCATGGAAGTGCTGAGGGAGAAGACAGCAACAGAATTAATTATTTAGCATTTACCACATGTAATACAGTGGTAACAGTGGCAGATAGCGTTACCTGTGTGGGGGCTCACCTTGTCTGACATTAGCGTGGAGATGGAGCGTCCTATCTGATGGTAGTCGATGTTGGCAGTCGGCGGGCCCAAGAGGAGGAAAAGGAACCTGACAGGGACAGGAACCTCCAGGACGGACTCCAGCAGGACCGCCTCCTGCAGCCGCACAAATGCCATGGAAGGCTGGTCGAGAAAGCCCACACTGCCTGCAGACACAGCAAAGGGATGCACACACTGAGCCTTCTGCTCTACAGAGACGAACGATGGATGAATGATTGGATGGAGAGGATGACACATATGATGCCCACCCACGAGGACGACGGTGGCCTCGGCTCTCTCTGGGATCTTCTCCATTAGCTTCACTTCGTGTTTGGATCTGGAGTGACAGAGGGGCGGGGCTTCTTTCTGAACACACACATATACATAAAGTATTAGTGGAAGTGCAAGAAAAAGTGAGTAGGTCTAGTTGGTGGTTCTGTCATACACTCACATACCCTCTCCTACCATCACTATGCTGATGACACCCAGCTGTTCATCTCATTCCCCCACCTTACACTGAGCTGTATCAGTGTTTGGCTGACAGATATCTCACAGCTGATGTCAAAGCACCACCTCAAACCCAACCTGGACAAGACTTCGCAGGTATTCCTTCAGGAGAAAAGACCTGTCAACATTTACATTACAGAGGACCCTGCACTCTGAAAAACAGCAATCTCTACTGGTATACAGTAATACTTACTGAATCTTTCATTTAGCAAACAACTTAGTTTGAAAAGCCCTCAATGAATAAATTAAGTAGGTTTCATGACTTTCCCCTTAATGTCCATGTGAAATATCTAACGGACTAACAGCTAATGGGATATGGTTAAGGGATGTTGACAACCAGCAGAAAGTAGATTGATGTGATTTAATGACTGTTTTCTTTTTACCTTGTTCTTCTCTCCGTCAGTCTCTCTGTGATTCGTCTGATTGACGGAGGGCTCTGATTGGCCATTGCGTCTATCCATCAGAGCAGCCATGTTGGCTGCAGAGATGTTCTTGCTGAACAAGCTGTGATCTTTCTCATCACTGGGGTGACTAATAAAACATCAAACAAGAACACATTTAGAACAAAATGTTCCTGTTTCTTTCCTGAGCAGCAGTGAATCATTGAATGGATAAGTCATTGGACAGATGTAATTGGGACATGTCTCTTGTTGGAGCAGTAAGGCTGTCAGAGTGCTCAGGATGTTGGATATATGTTAGATTCATAAAAGATGGAGGGACAGATAGATGAATGAATGGACACAGAGACTGACAGATGGACGGATAGATAACAGACAGGTGAATGAACCTGTGTCTGAGGAGCAGAGCTTTGAGAACGTTGGCTCGGTCTTCAGCTTTGATCTGATCTGAGATCACCATCTGCTCCACAACTTGCTGGGCGATCCCTGGCAGAGTCCTCTGCTTCAGATCCAGGAGCACCGCCCCTGAAAACACAAGGACATCAAACACTGACGTTTTCACAGACTCACATCTCGACAAACTGACATAAAAACTGTACTTTAATTTTCTCATGTAAAGTATGGTGTGCCTCAGGGGTCTATTTTGGGACCAATATGATTTTTTATTGTTAAATATCACTGTATGCAGATGACAGTCTATATATGCCATGCTATCCGCCAAAGTTATTTGAGATATAATCCACATCCAGCCATCACTCCTGTAATACCATCATCACACTGACTTACAGCTAAATTGATTTTAACTGATTACCTTAAAGGCTCTTTGTGGTCTGAATCCTCACTATATCTCTGATATTTCAGTCTAATACAAGAATCTTGAGATCCTCATGCAGTCATCTTTACAGGGTCGTGAGGGCTCTGTAAACCCCTTCAAATTAAAAACACGTAACTCCTCTTTTCTCTCTGTTGGTATCACTCCGAGCTGATGAATGAATGAATTGTAACGTGCAGGAATAACCCTACCTGAGAGACATCCCTTAATTTATACCTGGCACATGTCCTTAATTTTTCAATAAAAAAAATTAGGGATGGTTGTCATATTATTTGGTAAATATTGAGCGTTGTTATCCAAAAACAATTTAATTGATTTACTGACCCTTAAAGTGAGCGAAACCATGAATTTGCATCCATAAAAACAAAGATTAAAACATTTTAAACTACAAATTAAGGGACCCAGTCATTTTTTTCTTTTCAAATTTAAGACAAATTTAAATACTTGTGTGACTCCAGGAGTTTAAATGATGATGGTGTGCAATGTCATTGTTCTTCCACATGGAGGCAGTAGAAAGCTTCCTCACCGTGTGAGATGGTTTTTCGGAGCTCCAGCAGGGAGCGGAAAGACAGCGAGGGGATGTGAGGCCTTCCCCAGCGCTCCGTCTCCTCCTCCACCTCCTCCTCAAACTTGATCCATCGAGCCGTCTCCCTCCACTGCAGCTCCTGGTTCCTGTCAATCACCAGCTCGTTCAGCTCCACGAACACCTGCAAACACAGAACAACTAACTTTGACTTAAATGAGTGTCCTGAGCACTCAGTCCAGTTTTTACCATCACCGCTACTTTTCCTTTCTAACCATAACCAGTATCATCTAATCATAAATATGATGGTTCACCTGGACCTGGTTTTCTTCCCCAGTCGAAGGTGTGTCCGTCATTTCAGCGTTACCCTGAAATTACGTTACCCTAACCCTAACAGATTTACGTCCCCTCAGAGACACTGGAGGAAACTAACCCTTCGCTCACAAAAATCTGATTAAATCAGGCTTAACTGGACTAAATAAATCAGACCAAAGCAAGCTAAACTTCCCCAAAGGGAAGAAAACAGATTATAAATGAAAAAGTGAACACTGTCATAAATCTGTATGACTGAAGTAATTTGGTTCAACCAGGACAAACCACATTAAACATGGAAACCAGAATAACTGTACCTTGCTGTGTCGACTCTTCAGGTCCAAACCAACCATCCTGAAGACCAGAACAAACTGAGCCGAGAGAGAGACCGACTTCTGAGTTTACCTCCCTGTACCTGTGTGACTGCACCTGTGTGACTCCACCTGTCTGACCCCACCTGTCTCTCTCTCAGGCTCATTACTCTGAGTCCAGTTTGCACCGTTCACAATACGTCCTGGATTAACCTGCTCAGACTCCCAGCTCATCTTTCATCCCTCCTGTCAGCCTTATTTTGGACATTCCTGTTGTTTTGTCGTCTTACAGGGAAGAATCCCATCAACTGTCCCTGTTCACACCTGAACCAGGACCTGAACCAGGACCTGATGATGAACCTGTTCACCTCAGCTTTGTCAAAATCTAAATAATCTGTCAGATTTATACGACATACAACTCAGCAGGAGAACAAATTCATTAACTCAAATAATAAATCCTCATCAGCTGTTTCAGACGGATCATCAGTTTCCTCTCTGAGTCCAGAGCACAAAACTAAAAACCTCCAATCTGCTGTGTAAAGGCCTCACCACCGGCCCAGAGTGCAGCTGCCATTTAAAACAAATGAATGAAAGTCTGTAAATCTCATGAAGTGTAAACTATAAAAACAGTTGAAATGTCAGCTGAGCTTGAAGCACCAGAGGTGGCTTTAGTGTGAACAGATGAACTGTCGGTTGGTGTGTATAGTAAATAGTGACAGCAGGTTAAATCGGTGTCAGTTCATGTGAGGGAGATAAAAGCAGCTGAAGGGTTGAAGTGGCTGAAGTTTGTTCACTAGAATAAAAAAAGTGAGATGGCTTTGGCCCCGCCCTCTGACCTCATGAGGTGTGCGGTCCGGCTGAAGGTGTTGGAGGTGTTGGAGGTGCGACTGTGTCCGATTGCTGATCTGATCTTTGGTGATGTGGACTATCGGCCCTCTGGAGCTCCGCCTCACCAGGTGACGCCGCACTGCAGGGACGTCGTCCAATCGGTGACCTGAGGGGGCGGAGCATTAACGTGGGGTGTCAGAACGCAGAGGTCAAAGGTTAAACCCCGCTTATTAACGAGAACACATTCCTTTATTCTGCCCTTCTTTCCTTACCTGCATTAAGACAAAACACACACACACACACTCAGTTGGTGGTCTCATGGGAACTTTCTGCAGTCTAACAGAGTTTCAGGCTTGATTGAACTTTAGTGAAGAATCAGTAAGACGAGACTCTGAATTATCCAATCAAACACAAACACACACACACACACACACACACTAAGATTCATGAAACACATCCTGTATGATGTGTTTTCTCTCAGCTGTTTTGTTAAAACTTCCAGTCAGATGTTTGAGCTGCTCTGACATTTTATTTTTAGAATTTAATTTTAAAAACTGTCATCATGAACAAAGATCCTGATCGTTGGTGTCTGAGGGCAGCAAGACAGAACAGAGAGACACACACACACACACTGTTACTGTCACACACACACACACACGTTACACACTGCACTGTCCACACACTGTTGTTACTGTCACACACACACACACACACTGTTCCACACTGTCCCCACACACACTGTTACTGTCACACACACACACACACACACACACACACTGTTACTGTCACACACACACACACACACACACACACTGTTACTGTCACACACACACACACACACTGTTACTGTCACACACACTGTTGCTGTCACACACACACACTGTTCACACACACACTGTCACACACACACACACACACACACACTGTTACTGTCATCACACACACTGTACACACACTGTCACTGTCACACACACACACACACACACACACCTGTTCACACACACACACACACTGTCACACACACACTGTTCACACACTGTCACACACACACACACACACACACACTGTTCCCACACACACTGTCACACACACACACACACACACACACACACACTGTTCACACACACACACTGTCACACACACACACACTGTTACTGTCACACACACACACACACTGTTCACACACACACACACACACACTGTTACTGTCACACACACACACACACACACACACACACACACACTGTTACTGTCACACACACACACACACACACACACACACACTGTTACACACACACACTGTCACACACACTGTTACTGTCACACACACACACACACTGTTACTGTCACACACACACTGTTGTCACCACTGTCACACACACACACACACACACACACACACACACTGTTACTGTCACACACTGTCACACACTGTCACACACACACACTGTACTGTCACACACACACTGTTGCCTGTCACACACACCGTTACTGTCACACACACACTGTCACACACTGTCACACACACACACACACACACACTGTCACACACACACACTGTTACTGTCACACACACACACACTGTTACTGTCACACACACACACACTCACACACACTATCACACACACACACACACACACACACACACACACACTGTTACTGTCACACACACACACACACTGTTACTATCACACACACACACACACACACACTGTTACTGTCCCACACACACACTAACACACACACACACACACTGTTACTGTCACACACACACCTGTTACTGTCACACACACACTGTTACCACACACACACTGTCACACACACACACACACACACACACTGTTACTGTCACACACACACACTGTCACACACACACACACACACACACACTGTTACTGTCACACACACACACACACACACACTGTTACTGTCACACACACTGTTGCTGTCACACACACACTGTACACACACACACACACACACACACACTGTTACACTGTCACACACACACACTGTCACACGTTACACACACACACACACACACACACACACACACTGTTACTGTCACACACACCGTTGCTGTCACACACACACACTGTCACACACACACACGTTACTGTTACACACACACACACTGTTACACACACACACACACACACACACACACACACACACACTGTTCACACACACACACACACACCGTCACACACACACACACACTGTACACACACACACACACACACACACACACACCTGTTACTGTCACACACACACACACACACACACACACACTGTTACTGTACACACACACACACACACACACACACACACACACTGTTCACACACACACACACTGTCACACACACACACACACACACACACACACTGTTACTGTACACACACACACACACACTGTTACTGTCACACACACACACTGTTACTGTCACACACACACTGTTATTTTTACACACACACACACTGTCACACACACACACTGTTACTGTCACACACACTGTTACACTCACACACACACACACACCGTTCACACACACACACACACACACACTACACACACACACACACACACACACACACACACACTGTCACACACACACACACACACACACACTGTTACTGTCACACACACACACACACACACACACTGTTCACACACACACACACACACATTGTCACACACACACACACACACACTGTTGTCACACACACACACACACACTGTCACACACACACACACACACACACACACACACTGTTACTGTCACACACACACACACACACACACACACACACACACACACTGTTACTGTCACACACACACACTGTACTACTCACACACACATCACACACACACACACACTGTTACTGTCACACACACACACACACACACACACTGTTACTCACAACACACACACACACACACACTCACACACACCGTTACACACACACACACACTGTTGCACACTGTCACACACACCACACACACACATGCCACACACACACACACACACACACACACACACACACACTGTTGTCACACACACTGTCACACACACACACACACACACACACACTGTTACTGTCACACACACACACACACACACACACACTGTTACACACACACACACTGTCTCACACACACACACAGTCACACACACTGTTACTGTCACACACACACACAGACACACACTGTTGTACACACACACACACACACACACTGTTACTGTCACACACACACACTTTGTGACGCAGACAGGTCTCAGGTCAGTGACTGATCGGAAACAGCCGTCAGACTCTGGATGAAGGAAGTGATGCAGCCTCGTTTTTATCTCCGGTCTGTAAACACGTCACACTGCTGTGTCCACCTGTTTCCTGTTTGTGTCTTCACCACGTTTTACTTCAGTGCGTTTATGTTCTCAAATATAACGAACAGAGTTTGTTTTAACGTAATCACAAGTTTAAATCTCTGATAGTTAAAACTACAGTCAGTCGTTCAGACTGAAGCAAACACTGTAGAGAGACAGGTGAGGAGAGACAGGTGAGGAGAGACAGGTGACGAGAAAGAGGTGAGGAGAGACAGTACTCACCGAGATCAGCCTTCAGTCTGCTGAACAACACACAGTCCAAATATTTCATCACCACAGACACTGACGGCATGTTCATCTGAGAGCCCGCCAGAACCAGAACCACACACACACACACACTCTCACACACACACAACACACACACAGACACAGACACACTCACTCTCACACACACACACACACACACACTCTCTCACACTCACACACACACAGAGACACACATACACACACTCACTCTCTAACAATACACAGAGGCCGTGGGCTCGGCCTGGGGGACGGCAGCATTGTGTTCAGGTCAGCAGCAGCTTCGGGTCACATGATGAGGATCAAAAGTGACAGAAGCTCTTTCAGAAACAATTTCATCAGTTTGTCCTCAAAACATTTTGGATTCAAAGTGACACAAAAACTGCTGCTGTGTGTTTTCAGATTTCACCCAGTGCCCTGGTGCATGCTGGGAGAGGCTCCTGTCCACCAGCAGAGAGCAGCAGAGGATGATGGGAGTGTTTGTAGTCCTGCAGGTGTTTGTACATGAGTGCTGGACATGTTAACATGTTGACCTGATGGTGGCGCTACATGAAAATTCAGAGGATCAATGAAGTTCTTACATTTCATTAAAATCAATGTCTGTATGTATGAAGTTTCATAGAAAGCACAAGTTACATTTATATTATGTATAAAGTGTGAAGCTGAACATAAAGGTAGAGCATGATGGTAAATGTAAAGTTATGCGTTGTGTGAGTTAAATATAAAGTTATGCGTTGTGTGAGTTAAATGTAAAGTTGTGTGTTATGTGTGTGAGTTAAATGTAAAGTTGTGTGTTATGTGTGTGTGAGTTAAATGTGAAGGTTAGTGTTGTAAAGATGTTGGAGTGTTTTTGTAAAATATAAGTTACATATAAGTTTTATACAAAGTGTAACCTGAAGCAGGTTTACTGACTCTTGATGCCGTCCAGGTCGACAGACATCAGTGTCTCAGCCTCGTCAGCCTCATCAGCAGCAGCACTCGTCACGCCGCGACCAGGTGAGAGGCTGCTGTGATTGGTGGAGATGGTGGGTGGGTCACTGTGAAGGAGAGGAGTTAAGTGAACTGAAACGCAGAGACATGTATTTTTTATAGAAAAAACAAATCATATAGGGTTAGGGGTAAGGTCCAGGCAGTTTTGTGTGACTAAACCTTTCAGGTGTTACTCACCTGGTGGGTGTGGTCGTCTGTCCCTCCTCTGCATCGTTCTGATTGTAGGATTCTTCCTCACCCTCCTCTTCCTCATGGTCTTCTTCTATGGTGGCTGCAGCGTTAGGGGCGGAGCCTCGCCGCCCCTCGTTGGTCCTCTTCCTCCTGCTGTCAGCAGGAGGTTTGGACAGAGGATGGTGGACGTGGAGAGAAAAGTGACGGTGATCTGCAGGAGGAAAATTATATTCATGACTGTTATTAATATTACAGATGATCCATCCCTCCTTCATCTCCTGGAAAGCCACTTTGACTTTGACTTAAAACCTTAAAACCTCCTCAGATCTGAGCATGGGGGGTTAATGATCTTTATTTATGCCCCCAAAAACTAAAATAAGTTCTTACAAGATTTCTAAAACCTTGTCAAACACTCCTCATCCCCCTCAGGCCTCCCTGCAGCCTCCTCAAGTTTCCTCTAGTGAAGATCAGTGGTTCCCCTTTGAACCAGGTTAGTTTAGTATCTCATCAAAAAGGAAAAACTATTCTGTGAGCATCTCAAGAACCTTTTCCAAATCCCCTGGAACTGCTATGGAACCTCCTAACAACCTCCTACAGATGCTTGAAACTTCAGATACGTCCCTCTGAACCCCTGAAACCAGGCAGGTTTTGAGTGAGGGCGTTTCACCTTCAAAGTCCTGCTCATTGTAGACTCTGTGTTTCTCCGGTGGGCTGCGGGCTGCAGGACAAAGGATCTGCTGGAAACCCTGAACATCAAAGGCTTTGTTCAGGTCCTCCTCTTCTTCATCACTATGGCAACGTGGAGGAGGAGGAGACCGAGACTGGTGAAGAGATGAGGAGTCATGAAATGTCTGCAAAACTTCATCTCAGACTAAAGAGACGTCTCACTGCACTTTAATACAAAATCACTGTTGACCTCTCTGTTAACCAGCAGCTGGCAGTAAAAGCTTCCTGTGTTTCACCTGTTCAGGATCATAATAATAATCACATCAATAATACACCATAACAGGTTAATGAGATCAATATGATCCAGATTAATCTGTTGAGACTCACGGCAGACACATTGAGGGCGTCACCAGCACCCAGAGAGCTCTGATGGTGGCTCATAGCTCCTTCAGGGGTCAGAGGTCAGAGTGGTGCAGTGTGTCAGGTTCAGCAGGTGAGATCAGCCAGCAAAACCTGGAAGAAGAAAAACTGGAGGTCATCACAGGAAACATTAGTGTGTGTGTGTGTGTGTGTGTGTGTGAGTGTGTGTGTGTGTGTGTGTGTGGTTGTGTGTGTGTGTGTGTGTGTGTGTGTGTGTGTGTGAGTGTGTGTGTGTCTGTGTGTGAGTGTGTGTCTGTGTGTGTGTGTGTGTGTGTGTCTGTGTGAGTGTGTGTGTGAGTCTGTGTCTGTGTGTGTGTGTGTGTGTGTCACTCTGAAAAACAATGGGACAGTCCTGACACCTCCTCCTCTACATGAAGTCCATCTCTGTCCTGTAGAGACGTTAAGAGGATCTTTAGGAATCTTTAAGGGAATGAACCTCCACACATTATCATCATTCGCTCTGCTGAGAAGGTGACAGGCTACAATCTAACATCCCCCAGGACCTGCACACCTCCAGGACCTGAACACCTCCAGGACCTGAACACCTCCAGGGCCTGAACACCCCCCCATGCAAATTCTTTGAATGTGGAAACCTACTTTGAAACAGACATAAATATTCATCTGATCCTTCTGTCCACTGTCCAAGACCTCTCAGCTTCTGCACTCTGCTCACATTTTACCTCAAAGTTCACACCTGCAGGGTAACTTGGAGAGAATCTGTCTCACCTCACTACGGGGTCCCTCAAGGTTCAGTTCTGGGTCCCCTTCTGTTTTATCATCAACTCATTCTGTCTCTTTGCTGGTTCAAATCTGTGCATGTCTGATTCTCATGTCTCTGCACTGACAGGAAGAAGCTTCTCTTCTTTCCAGTGAAGGACTCTCCATCCACAATCTCTGCATTACCCCTGTGGTGTACCTGGATCAGACTTTAAGGAACCTGCGTGTGATCCTGGATGTTCTGCTGTCCTGCAGATTCACCCTCCACACGATCAGGTGGAGATGTCTGTTCCTGATTCTGTGCCCATAAAAACTCAGCACTTGGAGCATCATGAAGCCGGTCAGCTGATGACGTTGATGCTCTTTATGATTCTGTTGTTTGGTTTGTGTCCACATATTTGAATCAACCGAGCGTCGCTTTGGATAAAAACAACAGCTCGGTGGATGTGATGTAAAATGTAAACGAGTGAGGGAGAGGTGTCAGACAGAGATCAGAGGTGAAAGGTCAGACTGCGAGCTTTAATAATGTGAGTGTGATCAGACTGAGGAGGTCCAGAGGAGAGTGAGTCAGCAGATCAGAGAGAGGTGAGTCAGCACATCAGGTGTCTGTATCACTGAGAGAGACAGGAGGGTATTTATAGACAGACAGACAGACTGCAGAGTCTCTGACACAGTTTGTGTCCTCGCTGATCGTCACGTCTGTTTCTGAAATAACTGATTGAGGTTAACCTGATGTTTTAACCTTAAACTTGATAATATTGATCCTCTGACTTTTCATCTAGCGCCACCATCAGGGCAGCATGTTCATGAGTCCAACACTTTGGTTTATGAGCAAACGCCTGCAGGACTACAAACACTCCCATCAGTCTCAGCTGCACTCTGTGTTTACTGATCTGAGCTAATGTTAGCATGCTAACACAAGAAACTAACATGGTGGACATTATAGCTGATAAACATTAGCAGCTTAGCATGCTAATGTTAGCATTTAGCACAGAGCTACTATGACACATCCAGAATCTTCTCATCTGACTCAGGAGGAGAAAAAGTGTCTTTTCAATAAAATTTATAGTAAAAGTTTATTATATATAGTTTATTACTATAAAGTTTCATATATTGTTCTATGATTTAACACCTTTCTGACACTCAGATGTTTAGATGGATTTGTGTTTTTGTGTTCAGTGCAGTCAGGATGCAGTTAGCTTAGCATAAAGACTGGACACAGGTGGAAACTGCTAGCCTGGCTCTGACCAGTAGCTCCAATTCTAATAATAATAATAATAATAATAATAATAATAATAATGTGCTGTATTTTGGTTATTGATGCAGTGATGCGTTCATCACTTCATTGTTGCTGCTTTTGAAGGGGGAGCCTGTTAATTTATATTTCTGGTAGTTTAATCTGTAATAATTCTGCTAATAATATTTAATAATTGATCATATTTTGTTTTAGTAATCTGAAGTAACTAAAGTTATCAAATCATTGACACAGTCAAATAAGAGTGCAGTAAAAAGTACAATATATCACTGGTGGAGTAGAAGTAGAAAGTTCAGTTTGTGGAGTAGTGTGTAAATACAAGGCACCCTCTTATATATTTGTTTATTTGTTTATTCATGTTTACATTTTTAAGTTTACAATGGTTGAATCAGTCAGTGTATTAACCCTGTTGGTTATGTGTCAGCATCTGTTTGTGATGAATCAGGGCAGGGGAGATGGGCATTGTCATTGCCATTTTTTTGCCACAAGAGGGAGTTTTTGTATGTTGCTGTCGCACGCGGATAGCAGAAGTGGAGACGTTGTTGTTGTCATGCTCGAAATAAAAAAAAGCACGCTAGGCCAACCTGAAACAACAGCCTCCGTGTATGAAGTGTGCTACAAGTTACCTCAGCACAGAGTATAAGTAAATGTACTTAGTTACTTTCCAGCACAGAGGAGACAGGAAGTGGCTATGAACACACTGATAGAAGTTTCACAGTTTTTTAAAGCAGCTCCACACGTAGTTCATGTGGAGAGATGGAGGCCTGAGAGAAGTTGCACATGACACATGCCGTATAATCACAACACCTCTGTCTCACACGTCATCAGCAAGAAAACACCAGGAAAACAAGCTTAATGAAACTTTGAAGATAATTTGAGGATTTGAAAGATGTGTTAGAGTCTACGTCTGAGAAAGATTTTTTTCAGATTCATCCGGTCAGTGTGAACATGGTGTTTCTACAGAGAAACAACTGATCTGAGTGCTGCTCTTAATGTCACTGTGTGTGTGTGAAACAGGAAGAGAGTTGGAGCCTACCTCAGCGTCCTCGCAGCACTGAAAGAGAGAAATTATAATGCAAAGACTGAAACCAACAGAGAGAGAGAGAGAACAGAGAGAGAACGGAGGGGGGGCAGGAGGGGGGGAGGATGGGGGTGGGGGAGGTGGGGAGATGGGGGGAGGAAATGAGAAGAAAGTAGGGATGAAAAGAGGAGAACGGGAGGAAAGCAGACAGAGAGAATGGAGGAAAGGTCCAACTCTCTCTCTCTATAGAAACCTGATCGGCTGAAGGTCACCATGGCAACCAGGCTGTCAGTCAAGGTTAGTCCCGCCCGCTGGTTACACACACACACACACACACACACACACAGCTGCACACACACTGTTAGTTTGGTCTGATGATGTCACTGATCCTCTTCATCATCACTCACCTGACATCTTCATCATTCACCTGACATCTTCATCATCACTCACCTGACATCTTCATCATCATTCACCTGACATCTTCATCATTCACCTGACATCTTCATCATCACTCACCTGACATCTTCATCATCATTCACCTGACATCTTCATCACTCACCTGACATCATCATCATCACATCTCACCTCATCATCACTCACCTGACATCTTCATCATCACTCACCTGACATCTTCATCACTCACCTGACATCATCATCATCACTCACCTGACATCTTCATCATCATTCACCTGACATCTTCATCACTCACCTGTCCTCACATCATCATCTGACATCATCATCATCACTCACCTGACATCATCATCATCATTCACCTGATATCATCATCATCACTCACCTGACATCTTCATCATCATCATCATCATCACTCACCTGACACTCATCTCACTCACATCTTCATCATTATTCACCTGACATCATCATCATCACTCACACAGTCAGAGTGCAGTAACTAACAGTCGGTGAGTGTTTAGGAGTCAGCTTAGAGTTAGATGGAGGTTTAAAGAGGATGATGGAAACACGACTGTGTGTGTGTGTGTTCATACCTGGTGTGTTCAGTTGTCGTTGTCCAGCAGAAACACAGAAACACACTGTCCGCAACCTCTTTTATACCACATCCCTTAATGTGTGTGTGTGTGTGTGAGAGAGAGAGAGCGTATGTTTGTGTGATTAAGTTACCTGTTCACACAACAGCAATTATCTGCATACCTTCAGTTTAACCTGACTGTGTGTGTTGGTGTGTTTACATGTAATTATCTGTGTCACTATGTGTGTGTGTGTGGTAGTGTATAGATTAATGTGTGTAATGTGTGTATGTGTGTGTGTGTGTATTATCTGTGTGTGTGCAGTTTATATATATACATGTTACACACACATGTCAGCATCTCCTCATGAGTCTCACAATTTAACTTTTAATCAATCAAACTGAGATGGAAACTGAAGAACAGCTGACCTGATGTGAGTGTGTTCACACTAAGTGTGTTCACACTGAGCGATGTGTATGTGATGATTTTTCCTGATTGTACCTCATTTTGAGGCACACTGAACAAACCTGATGAAGGTGTTTTCCAGCAGAGAGCCGTTTGAACATGAAAATCTGTGTGTGTGTCCTCCATCTGTTTACATTTCTGACTGATTTTAGATGGACGTGTTGGAAAGTTTGAGTGTTTCCTCTGTTAGCAGTAAAAGAGCATCTCACCAAGAAAACAGTCAAATCTGACCCAGATGTAGTGAGGCTGCTCGAGCTGAGGCTTAGAAAGGCAGCAGTTTGAGGTGGGTGTGTGGTCACATGGGAATTATTAAGGTTCATCAGATTAATGAAATAGTGACTCATCTGATCAGGGTCTAAAGTCCTGAATGAGAGAGAGAGAGAGGAGGAAACGACAACAGAGAAGCTCAGGTTTGATAAAGAAAACCTGCAGAGAGCAGGGAAGGTGAGTTTATCTCATCTCAGGGTGAGCAAAGTCAGAGTTTCACTAAACCCTTTCTGATACAGACCACCATGCTCAACAGCGCCCCCTGTGATTGGATCCTAAACCTCCTGACGGGCAGACTACACCATCATCATCATCACTTTACCTCACAGTGCAATCACTTATTATATCCCCTGTCCTCATCTGAGGAATTTATTCTTCTGCACCGTCAAGAGTACTGAACAGGACTACAAGGCCCCTCAAAGAGGTTCAACAGTGCTTTACCCTGCATAAAGGACATTTGCAGCAGGTGGTGTAAGACTCAGACTGGGAGACTCATTAAGGATCACAACCACCCTGATAACAGCCTTTTCTCCTGCAGTGGTCAGGAAGAAGACATCAGATACACCAGAAGTCACACATTTCATGGCGATTATACCAAGTGACTGTCTGTGACATAAAGCTGAAACTGGTTCAGGGTTGTTTATATTTATTACTACTGGTTAAATATTTGTCCCTCCTCCTCAGCTGCTACTGTTCCCAGGCAGTGGTTAATCCTCTGTCTGTTTGTGGTGTCTGCTCCTTGTTTACTGTCATCACTAATGCTTTTATTCTGACATGGTCAGTAAACACAACAGGAAGTTCACCTGCGTCATGCTCTGTGGGAACCTGCTTGTACTTCAGTGTATGTTTGTATTTATGTACTATTGTATTACACAGGGGGAAGAACGGTGGTGTGGTGGTTAGCACTGTCACCTCACAGCAAGCTGGTTCTGGGTTCAATCCCCGGCTGACGGGCCCTTCTGTGTGGAGTTTGCATGTTCTCCCTGTGCCTGTGTGGGTTCTCTCTGGGTACTCCAGCTTCCTCCCACAATCCAAAGACATGCAGGTTAATTTGTGACTCTAAATTGTCCCAAGGTGTGAATTGATTGTCTGTCTTTCTATGTCAGCCCTGTGACTGACTAGTGTCCAGGCCACGGTGTACCTCGCCTCTCGCCCAATGACAGCTGATGAGAGCAAGGAACCAGAACTCTGTGTGTCCCTACTGCATATTTTAAGGAAGAAGCTGAAAAGAATTTAAATGATACTTTCCATGTATTTTGAAGCTCAAACTGCTGTAAGTGTTTGAAAATAAGGTAAAAGTGTCAGCTGAGCTTTTTTAGTATATCTGTGCAGTAAAAACAAGTGTATTATATATTAGTAGTAGAAAAGAATAGCAAAAATAATATTGATAATATTGATTGGCTGACCTCAATAATATTGATTGGCTGACCTCTGAACATTGAGAACTTCCTGTTTCATTAAAAACAAACAGCTGCTGATGCTCTGATTTATTTCACGTTACAGCAACACAAACACACGAACATCAAATCAAGTCTGATGACTGAACAGGAGGTGGAGTCCTGATGGGGTCCTGATGGGGTCCTGATGGAAGTCTTGATGGGGGTCCTGATGGAGGTCTTAATGGAGGTCCTGATGGGGGTCTTGATTGGGGTCCTTATGGGGGTCCTGGGGTCAGTCTGTCCAGATGCAGTTTCTCGCTGACTCACATCATCTTCAGGAGAACCAACCTTATCACGCCTCCCTCTGCTCCTCCTCCTTCCTCTCCTGCTCCCTCCTCTTCTTCACCTCCTTCAGTCCCTCCTGGATCTTGTCCACGGCCTCCTGGTCTCCGGCCTGCTGAGCCAGACTCAGAGCTTCCTGGTAAAACTTTACCGAGTCCTCCAGCTGTCCTGATGGATCACAGAGCGGATCAGAAACACAGCAGAGCACATAAACTTCCACAAAACCCGACGACCTCTCCTTACCTTTGTGCAGCAGGATGCCCGCCATGTTTCCCAGCAGCACGTGCTGGTCCGGGTGTCCGGTGGAGCGGCTCACATCCACGGCCTGCTGGACCAGCACCAGGGCCTCGTCATGGCGACCCTGCAGATCCAAGATGGTGCCCAGGTCGCTCATCAGCACCAGAGTCTGACAGGAGACACAGCAATGACATCACTGCACATTCTGATGACATCACTGCACATTCTGATGTCACTGCAGATTCCACTCACATCTGTGTGTATGTGTGTTGTTACCTGTGTGTGCTTTGTTACCTTTGTTGTATGTGTGTGTGTGTGTTGTTACCTGTGTGTGTGTTGTTACCTGTGTGTGCTTTGTTACCTGTGTGCTTTGTTACCTGTGTGTGTGTGTTGTTACCTGTGTGTGCTTTGTTACCTGTGTGTGTGTTACCTGTGTGTGTATGTTGTTACCTGTGTGTGCTTTGTTACCTGTGTGTGTGTGTGTTGTTACCTGTGTGTGCTTTGTTACCTGTGTGTGTGTGTGTTGTTACCTCTGTGTGCTTTGTTACCTGTGTGTGTGTGTGGATGTGTGTGTGTTGTTACCTGTGTGTGTGTGTGTACCTGTTACCTGTGTGTTGTTACCTGCATGTTACCTTTGTGTGTGTGTGTGTGCTTTGTTACCTGTGTGTGTGCTTTGTTACCTGTGTGTGTGCGTTGTTACCTGTGTGTGCTTTGTTACCCTGTGTGCTTTGTTACTGTGTGTGCCTGTGTGTGTGTGTGTGTGTTTACCTTTGTGTGTTTGTTACCTGTGTGTGCTTTGTTACCTGTGTGTGCTTTGTTGTATGTGTGTGTGTTTTGTTACCTGTGTGTGTTGTTACCTGTGTGTGCTTTGTTACCTTTGTGTGTGCTTTGTTACCTGTGTGTGTGCTGTTACCTGTGTGTGCTTTGTTACCTGTGTGTGTGCTTTGTTACCTGTGTGTGTGTGTGTTGTTACCTGTGTGTGTGTGTTACCTGTGTGTGTACCTTTGTTAGTTTTGTTGCCTGTGTGTGTGTGTGTGTGTTACCTGTGTGTGCTACCTGTGTGTGTTACCTGTGTGTGTTACCTGTGTGTGTTGTTACCTGTGTGTGTGTGTGTGTGTTGTTACCTGTGTGTGCTTTGTTACCTGTGTGTGTTGTTACCTGTGTGTGTGTTGTTACCTGTGTGTGTGTGTGTTTTGTTACCTGTGTGTGTGTTGTTACCGTGTGTGTGTGTGCTGTGTGTGTTTGTTACCTGTGTGTGTTGTTACCTGTGTGTGTGTTTTGTTACCTGTGTGTGTTGTTACCTGTGTGTGCTTTGTTACCTGTGTGTTGTTACCTGTGTGTGTGTGTGTGTTTTGTTACCTGTGTGTGTGTTGTTACCTGTGTGTGCTTTGTTACCTGTGTGTGTTACCTGTGTGTTGTTACTCTGTGTGCTTTGTTACCTGTGTGTGCTGTGTGTGTTGTTACTGTGTGCTGTTACCTGTGTGTGTTGTTACCTGTGTGTGTGCTTTGTTACCTGTGTGTGTTGTTACCTGTGTGTGCTTTGTTACCTGTGTGTGTGTGTGTGCTTTGTTACCTGTGTGTGTGTTGTTACCCGTGTGTGTGTGTGTGTGTGTTGTTACCTGTGTGTGCTTTGTTACCTGTGTGCTTTGTTACCTGTGTGTGTGTTGTTACCTGTGTGCTTTGTTACCTTTGTTACCTGTGTGTTGTTACCTGTGTGTGTGCTTTGTTACCTGTGTGTGTGCTGTTACCTGTGTGTGCTTTGTTACCTGTGTGTGCTGTTGTTACCTGTGTGTGTTGTTACCTGTGTGTGCGTTGTTACCTGTGTGTGTTTTGTTACCTGTGTGTGCTTTGTTGCCTGTGTGTGTGTTTTGTTACCTGTGTGTGTGTTGTTACCTGTGTGTGCTTTGCTACCTGTGTGTGCTTTGTTACCTGTGTGTGCTTTGTTACCTGTGTGTGTATGTTGTTACCTGTGTGTTTGTTACCTGTGTGTGTTGTTACCTGTGTGTGTGCTTTGTTACCTGTGTGTGTGTTGTTACCTGTGTGTGTGCTTTGTTACCTGTGTGTGTTGTTACCTGTGTGTGCTTTGTTACCTGTGTGTGTGTTGTTACCTGTGTGTGCTGTGTGTTACCTTTGTTACCTTTGTGTGTGTGTGTGTTGTTACCTGTTACCTGTGTGTGTTGTTACCTGTGTGTGTGTTACCTGTGTGTGTGCTTTGTTACCTGTGTGTGCTTTGTTACCTGTGTGTGCTTTGTTACCTGTGTGTGTGTTGTTACCTGTGTGTGCTTTGTTACCTGTGTGTGTGTGTGTGCTTTGTTACCTGTGTGTGTTGTTACCTGTGTGTGTGTTGTTACCTGTGTGTGCTTTGTTACCTGTGTGTGTGTGCTGTGTGTTTTGTTACCTGTGTGTGTGTTGTTACCTGTGTGTGTGTTACCTGTGTGTTGTTACCTGTGTGTGCTTTGTGCTGTGTGTGTGTTGTTACCTGTGTGTGCTTTGTTACCTTTGTGTGTGCTTTGTTACCTGTGTGTGTTGTTACCTGTGTGTGTGCTTTGTTACCTGTGTGTGTGTTTTGTTACCTGTGTGTGTGTTGTTACCTGTGGGTGTGTGTCCCCCTGCTCCTGGCGGCAGATGTTCAGAGCCGTCTGGTAGTCCTGTCCGGCCTGGTTCAGGTGCAGCGTTGACACTCGGTATCGAGCCCGTGAGTCCAAACACAGACCGAGCAGGAGGCGTGTCTCCTTCCTCAGAGTCTCCTGCTCCTCTAAACAACAACAACATCTTAAGTTTGAATAAACTTTATTGAAACAAACAGTCTGAAAGTGTCAGTCTCACCTGTCTGCTGCTCTGCAGGTATCTCCTGCTGTTTCTGCAGTTTGGCCTCCAGAGACTCCATACAGAACCTGAAACCATGTTCTGCAAGCTCCGCCCTCAAACACACACACACACACACACACACACACAGAGTCACTCCTTAGACAAGAAGTTGAGGTCAGAGGTCAAAGACATTACCAGGTAAGTGTTACTTGTTCTGTTCAGCGTAGATGGTGGCGAGTTTCAGAGACATCTCGATGACAGCGTTGTCATCCTGTAAACAGACAGGAAGTTAGCTGACTGAACACACAGACACACACACACACACACACACACACACACACACACACAGACACACACACCTGTATGGCGCTCCTCCGGACAGCATGAAGCTCATCGCTGCTTTGAAGAGTTTTTCTGCCTGATGATGCAGAATGATGAAGATGATGGTTTCACATTTTCTCATCGCTGTTGCCATGGTGACAAAGACCAGGTTATTAAAAATAACAAGCTGAGCTGTGATTGGACAGTACTCACGTTGTCCAGCTGACCCTGAATGTAAGCCAGATTCGCCATCTGAGGAGACACACAAGAAGGTCAGAGGTCACGATGAGTCGGTCAAAGGTCACAGTGAGCAGGTCAGAGGTCAGAGTGAGCAGGTCAGAGTGAGCAGGTGCTTACCAGGCTGTAGGTGTAGATGATGGCTTTGTTGTTGTGCGTCTGATGAGCCAGAGCGACGGCCTGATGGAGGAGACCAGAGGCGGCCTGCATCTGCCCCCGATACACACTGAGCTGAGAGACAGTACATGTTATTACTGCAGTACTACTACTGCCACTACTGCTACTACTGCCCCCGATACACACTGAGCTGAGAGACAGTACATGTTATTACTGCAGTACTACAGACACTGGTCCTGGTACCTTGGCCTTCTTCAACAGCAGGATCAACTCATCTTCTTTCCTCTGAGCTTCATCTCGTTGATCTTCATCCGAACTGCTGAACAGAGAGAAAGCTTCACACACACACACACACACACACACACACACACACTGTGTGATAAAGTGATAAATGACGGAGGTACTGCAGGTGTAAAATAATCAAAACTGTGACTTCACCTACCGACCGCCGCCCACAGCACTCCTCCTCCTCCTCCTCCTCCTCTCTGTGTGTTCTGGAAGTTTCCACAGGTCATGTCACTTCCGCTCACTTTTACCCAGCAGGCCGAGCGCTTTCCTTCCACAGACTCTGATGTCAACCTGATGACACAGAAACAAAACACAGTTATTATAGTTATATATTGTTATTATTAGCTTTATTATTTTAGTTGTCTTTATTATTATTGTTTGCTTTATTATCTTTATTATTTCTAGAAGTTTCGCTGCAGTTTCCAGTGAAACCTGATGAGCTCTTAATTTGAAATCCTGCTATTGGCCAGCAGGTGGCGCCATTTCCACTGTCATCACATGACGTTACTCATCGATAATATTGATTTATTGGATCATTGATTGGTTCTGTTGGTCCAGCCCAGGTCTCCCTGTAACCCCAGGTCCTGGACTTCTTCCTCCTCCTCATTAATGTAAAAGCAGGATTTTAAAAGCAGGACTGTTGGAGTTGGTTGAGGTGGATCTGTTGGAGTTGGTTGAGGTGGATCATTTTCAACTAGTTTGTAGTTTGTATTTTGGGACTGCAGGCTAATGATTCTTTTCATTCTGGATCAATCTGCTGATTCTTTTCTCCATTGATCCATTGATTGATTGTTTGCTTTGTAAAAAGAGTGAAAATAGTGAGAAATGCCGTCACAATGACCCAGAGCCCAAAGTGACACCTTCACAATGCTTGAATGATTGATTGATTGATTGATTAATGGACTGATCGATTAATGGACTGATTGATTAATACAAATTTATTTAAAGTGCTGTAGTTTTAAAGTGACTGCAGCTGTCAGAAAACGCAGTAAAAGTTCAACATCTTCCTCTGAGTGAAGTAAGAGTATAGTAACGTACAGGTACTTTTCATTCAGTATCTGTACTTAGTTACATCAGCAGTCTGTGACCCTGGACCACAGTCACCTGTACGTCACTGCACGTCACTGTGCGTCACTGCACCTGTGGAATAAACTGACCTTCCAGCTGACATCCGGCCCACGGCTCCTCCTGAACACCTGAACCTGATGAGAGTCTGACTAACAGCACGGAGCACACAGGAGGCCGCCATCTTTAGTGTATACGTAACGAGCGGAAGTCACTGCTTTTCTCCACGCCTTCAGAATAAAAGCAGCGGAAATCTTGTAAAAATATTAAATATCTGAGGGATTGAAAATATAGCGGCACTGTTTCATTTGAATCTGATAAATCTGATAATTTTGTTATATTGATTGATTATTCTTGAAATAATAAAATTCTGAAATAAATAACTTTTATATTTTCTTCCCTGTATGTGTTTGTATGATTTCATTTAAGGGTTGATCAAAGTGTCAAAAACATCTCAAAGTTTATTCACTAAACTGGTTAAAGTAGTTAAATTGGTTAAATTGGTTAATGTGTAAATACTCTTATGTCCTGTAAGTGCATGTTACTGCCGGAGCCCCGGTCCTCTTTGTTCTCTCCAGTCTTGCAGGTTCCTCACTGATTCTGGTTGTGGTCCATCTGTCTGAGGTTCACTGGCCTGGTGGGGACATGATCTGTGTCTGTGTTGTGGAGAGAAGGTCGAGTGGCCCAGAGCTCCATATGAGGACATCTAGAGATGCACCTGGACTCACAGACTCATTTCCATTACCTGTGATACCTTCACACATGGATTAAACCCATGAACTCAGTTTATCTACAGTTTAGCTTATTACGACTCATGTATAATTCCATAATATGATTGATGATGTTCTCTGTACATGTGGCATCTATTGCACGTCTGTCCGTCCCAGGGAGAGGGATCCCTCATCTGTGGCTCTTCCTCAGGTTTCTTCTTTTTCCCCATAAAGGGTTTTTTGAAGTTTTTCCTGACTCGGTTCGAGGGTCTAAGGACAGAGGGTGTCACAACTGTACAGATTGTAAAGCCCTCCGAGGCAAACAATGTTTGTGATTTTGGGCTTTAAATAAATAAATTTGAATTTTGAATTAAACTGTCAAAGTTAATTAAATTCTTCTGACTTTCATTTGATTCCAGTGTTACAATATTTGAATGATATTTGAATCCTATGGCACTAAAAACATGACGTGACACAGACATTAATTATGTCAAAGGATCAATAATAATAATAATAAATCAATACTGCACTCTGATCAGATCCTGATCAGCGACTCATTGAGAAGGACACAGATCAATACTCTGAACAGGACTTGTTTTTTTTTATTGTTAAACAGAAAAACATGATGACGAATTCAACAAGAGGACACGTTTCTGTCACAAAATTCAACTCAAAGACAGAAAATATAAACTGTCATAGTCTGATCAGAGGCCTCAATGTGAGACCAGAACAGACCGGAGGGGGCGAGTCAGACCTGGGGGGGCAACAAGTCACAGTCCTAAACTCTGAGTCATTATTTGAGGCCAATGACTTTTTAGAACTTTATTTCATTTCTTTGGTTGAAGGACGATCGTCAGGAGTCCCCAAACAGCTGATCAGGAAACCAGCTGAGGTCCGACACACACGGAGTTCAACTTCCTGTGTGACACCTGCTGGCCAATCACATCTGTATTTCCTGCGGTCACATGACACTCTGACCTCTGACCCGAGTTCAGAGGTCAACGTGCTGGACTGTGATGTTACTAAAATACAACAATGGATGAAAGAAGAAACTTGTTCACTTTCAACTCATAAAGTCACAAAGTGCTTAATAAACGTCACACACACATTTCTATACTCTCATTGGCAGAATGCATTCACAAGCCCAGCCCCCACCACGACTGTCAAAACTAAGTGCCACACCCAGCTTAAAACCAAGTCTGAAGTGATGAAGAGACGAGGCAGAACACACACACACACACACACACACAGTAAACTGAGGCTCCATCTTTTTATCCAAAGTGTTTCTTTCATTTGATGTGAGTTCATAGAGTGTGTCTGTCGAGTATTTCTGACAAACAAGGATCGATCGTTTCTTAGCGTTTCATCTAAGACTAACAAAGTCAGCTCACAGCAGCTGGGGGGGGTTTAAATCACTCCCATCATTTAAAGTTAACTGCCAAAAAAATTAAACTGAGTGTTCTGATTGTGAATTGATAAAACATTAGTGAGTTCAGAAGAAATGCGTTTAAAGAGCCACAGACCTGGAAATACTGACAGAAAACTCATGTTCATTAAACAAGGAGCACCCAAACCGACTGAGCACTATGTTTCCCACCATGCACCCCCAACAAAACTGAGACAAATTCAGTCTTTTCCCCTCCGTTAGTGTCCATGTGATCAATCAGCTGTTAGCAGCTCCTGGATCAGCAGATCATGTTCAGACAAACATCACTGATCAGAGACTGAAGGAGACAGGAAGCTGGAACCTTGTGGAGCTTTATTGTGGAGGGACATCAGAGATGATGATATCCTCAGGAAGTGAGGTCACACTGAAGGATTCAACATGTTTGATGTCAAACATGTTCAGATGTGACTTTTGGACTCTGAAGTGTTTTAAAGGATCTTCATCTCCAACATGAGCTGTGAGTCTCTGCTGCAGCTCCACCTGCTGATGGACCACAGTAACTACACCTGCATGCACCTGTCCCTTTCAGCACAGACAAACCTCCCACCTGTTTCCACAGAAGGTGTTTCTGGGCAGCGCCTCACTTGGTCGGCTGGTGGTCGGTGAACCTCTTCAGGTGGTAGCGCAGCACTCCTTTGGTTTTGAACGTCTTGCCGCAGCTGCAGGCGTGCGGCCGCTCGCCGGTGTGGTCCAGCTGGTGGACCCGCAGCAGTGAGCTGGTGAAGAAGAATTCTCCACAGGTGATGCAGTAGTGGCTCTTCTCTCCGGTGTGTTTGGATCTCTGGTGGCTCAGCAGCGAGCCTGACGTGATGAAGCTCTGGCCGCAGTCCTGGCAGCTGAACGGACGCTCGCCAGTGTGGATCCTCTCGTGGGCCCTCCAGGAGTTGTGATAGGAGAAGGACTTCTCGCAGTACGAGCACTGGTAGAGCTTCTCCTTGGTGTGGCTCAGCCGGTGCATCTTGAGGTAGTGGGCGATAGTGAAGCTCTTCCCACAGTCGCTGCAGGTGAACGGCTTCTCGCCCACGTGGAACAGCGTGATGTGAGACCTCAGGTGGGAAGACTGTGTGAATCTCTTCCCGCAGGTGGTGCAGAGGAACGGTCGCTCTCCGGTGTGAGTGACCATGTGGGACTTGAGGTGGGGCGACTGGGTGAACCTCTTGCCACACTCGGTGCATTTGTAGGGCTTCAGCCCAGTGTGTGTGCGGTTGTGCAGTTTCAGACCCTGCAGGCTGGAGAAACACTTGCCACACTCGGAGCAGTGGTAGTCCTTCAGGTCCTCGTGGGTCCTCTGGTGGCAACGCAGGCCACTCAGCAGCTTGAAGCCTTTGCCACAGGTGGGGCATTTGTGTGGTTTCTTGTTGGAGTGAGTCACCTGGTGGAGCTTCAGACTCTGGGGGTTGCTGAAGGTCTTATTGCACTTCAGGCAGGGCAGCAGCTTCTGGTTCTTGTGTGACTTTCGGTGGAAGTTGAAGCCCTGGTAGGAGACGAACATCTTGTCACAGACGTTGCAGTGGTAGCACTTCTCCCCTTTGTGCACCTCGAGGTGATCAGCGAGCTCATCCTGCTCGCTGAAGCCGTCCCCACAGAACCAGCACTTGAAGGGTTTGGTCCCCGAGTGCGTCCGGTGGTGCGTCTTCCAGTCCCTCTTTAGGGCGAAGGTCTTGTCGCAGTACGAGCACTGGTAGGGCTCCTTGCGATTGTGGATCTGCTGGTGGACGACGAGGCTCATCAAGGTCGGGTAGACCTTCCCGCACTGCCAGCACTGGTTGGGTTTCTGTCCTTGGTGAGTTCTCAGATGAGCCTCCAGGTGAGACTTCTTGTAGAAACCTCTCTTACACTCAGAGCAGTAGACCATCTTTCTGCCCGTGTTGGTCGGGTGGTGCTGCCTCGGTCTTTGGCTACAGAGCTGAGGGTGATCGTCTGCAGGGACGAGGGGAGAGGTCAGAGATCAACTTAAAGGTGACCGGATGTTACTTTGTGTTGATAATCTAAAGAGTTTCTTTTTGTTTGAGACACAAATCAGAGATGCCACACCCAGAATTATTAAAATATTGTAAAGATCAATAACATAAATGACTATTACTTATCAATTCCTACCGATGGACAGGTAGTCCCGCCCCTCCAGCCACACCATACAGTCAGTGAGTTTGACGGACAGCTTCTTGAGGACCGGATAAGACTGGATCTCCACTTCAGCCTCCTGGCTCCATTTTGATCCGAACATCTTCAGCTGCCACCTGAAATCACAACCTTTGACTTTAATAATGCAAAAGTACAAACTTTAACCCAAATTTAGGATTTCTACAACGGCTTTGAACTATTAATATGAAAAATGTTTGTTATACATTAAAGCTTTTTGAGTAGAAATTAAACCTGAGATTCGAGAGATAAGAGAGAGTGTTCATTATTATTTTCAATCATTTAGTGTATAATAATATTCAGCTTCAGTCCAAATTTTCTGTTTTCTGTCTCCCTGAGCTGAATCTGACACATTTTAAGACATTTTCACTATTTTAATTTGGTCCAGTGTAAAAGACAAAAAAAAAAAAAAAAAAAAAGACCATCGCCGTCACCAGCAATACTTGATGTTAATACTGTTTCACAACAAAAACAATTTAGTGTCTGTCTGCTTTTGATCCGCAGGCCTCCACCAACCAGACTCCATTCAGAATCTGCTGCTTTTATTTTCTCTGCTCGGCCTCAGAGACACACAGACACGATGGATGAACTTCTGCTCTGAAATCTGATGGATGGACCTGAGTCTTCATTTCGGCTCAGACCATGATGTCCCACACCGACACCTACTTCACCTGTTTGGCTTCAGGTTCAGCAGAACCGCTGACGGCTCCGTTCTGCTGGAGCCGAATCTACCTGTCTTTAAATCTCCATGTTTCTGAATGGAGTCTGGTTTAAATCTCCGTGTTTCTGAATGGAGTCTGGCTGCAGCTGGTCTTAGCTCCGGAGGCTCCGGTAGCTCCGGTGTTTCGGAGGAACAGCTCTGGTCGGTGTGCAGCAGCTCGGTCGGTGTGTTTACCGGGGAAGCCATGTCGGTATCCATCCCGCCGATTCGGCTGCTGTATGACCAGTGACCTGCCGTTAATAAACCGTTTATTGATGACCGTTAATAAAGTTTAGTTTATTGATGAGACCGGAGAAGCTAACGGGAAACTTCTTCTGCTGCAGCTGCAGCGCAGCTCACACTTCCGGGCTTCCGGGGTAAAGTTCAAACTCCCAAAACACCGTCATATATAAAATAAAATGCACCGTACATATGACCACACACACACACACACACATCAAACACACACACAAATTTAAAGTACCAGTGAGGCTTTTCTGTGGAGGAAAACTGAAAGTCTACAAGCAGAAGAGACACTGATACTGAATGGCAAAGTGCAAAGGCTTTTGAGAAGTTTCCAGGCCAAAAACTGAATAAACATATTGACACACACAGCTGCATAAAGTGTCAGTAATAGTAATGATAGCTGATAAAGTATGCGTCAGTGAATGTACATAATGACACACACAGCTGATAAAGTGTCAGTGATGTAATGATGACAGCTGATAAAGTATGTCAGTGATGTAATAATGACAGCTGATAAAGTGTCAGTGATGTAATAATGACAGCTGTAAATAGCTGATGCTAAAGTGTCAGTGATGTAATAATGATAGCTGATAAAGTGTGAGTGATGTAATGATAGCTGATGATGTAAATGATATGTAATGATAGTAATGACACTGATAAAGTGTCAGTGATGTAATGATAGCTGATAAAGTGTCTGATAAAGTGTCAGTGTGATGTAATAATGACAGCTGATAAAGTATCAGTGATGTAATATGATGACAGCTGATAAAGTGTCAGTGATGTAATAATGAGTGTCAGTGATGTAATGATAGCTGATAAAGTGTCAGTGATGTAATAATGACAGCTGATAAAGTATGTCAGTGATGTAATAATGACAGCTGATAAAGTGTCAGTGATGTAATGATGACAGCTGATAAAGTGTCAGTGATGTAATGACAGCTGATAAAGTGTCAGTGATGTAATAATGACACTGATAAAGTGTCAGTGATGTAATAATGACACTGAGTAATGTCAGTGAGTGATAAAGACTGATGTAATAATGATGAGCTGATAAAGTGTGAGTGATGTAATGATAGCTGATAAAGTGTGAGTGATAAAATGTCTGATAAAGTGTCAGTGATGTAATAATGACAGCTGATAAAGTGTGAGTGATGTAAGATAGCTGATAAAGTGTGAGTGAGTAATGTCTGATAAAGTGTAGTGATGTAATGATAGCTGATAAAGTGTGAGTGAGTGAGTGATAATGACGTATGCTGATAAAGTGTCAGTGATGTAATGATAGCTGATAAAGTGTGTCAGTGATGTAATGATAGCTGATAAAGTGTGAGTGTGTAATGTAATGATAGCTGATAAAGTGTGAGTGATGTAATGATAGCTGATAAAGTATGTCAGTGATGTAATAATGACAATGACAGTGATGTAATCGAATGATAAAGCAGTGATGTAATAGCTGATAGTGTCAGTGATGTAATGACAGCTGATAAAGTGTGAGTGATGTAATGATAGCTGATAAAGTGTCAGTGATGTAATGACAGCTGATAAAGTGTCAGTGATGTAGTGTGACAGTGATGTAATGATAGCTGATAAGTGTCAGTGATGTAATAATGCTGATAAAGTGTGTCAGTGATGTAATGATAGTGATAAAATGTCAGTGATGTAATGACAGCTGATAAAGTGTGAGTGATGTAATGAACTGTAATGATAGCTGATAAAGTGTCAGTGATGTAATAATGAGCTGAGCTGATAAAGTGTCAGTGATGTAATGATGACAGCTGATAAAGTGTCAGTGATGTAATAAGCTGATAAAGTGTCAGTGATGTAATGAATGAATGAAGCTGATAAAGCTGATAAAGTGTGAGTGATGTAATAATGACAGCTGATAAAGTGTGTCAGTGATGTAATGATAGCTGATAAAGAGTGTCAGTGATGTAATAATGATAGCTGATAAAGTGTCAGTGATGTAATGATGACAGTGATGTAATAATGATAGCTGATAAAGTATGTCAGTGATGTAATGATAGCTGATAAAGTATGTCAGTGATGTAATGTAATGATAGTAATGACAGCTGATAAGTGTCAGTGTAATGACAGTGATGTAATGTAATGACAGCTGATAAAGTATGCTCAGTGATGTAGTGATGTAATGATAGCTGATAAAGTGTCAGTGATGTAATGACAGCTGATAAAGTGTCTGATAATCAGTGTCAGTGATGTAATAATGATAGCTGATAAAGTGTCAGTGTGTAATAATGTAATGACAGCTGATAAAGTGTCTGATAAAGTGAGTGATGTAATGATAGCTGATAAAGTGTGTCAGTGATGTAATGATAGCTGAGCTGTAAAGCTGATAAAGTGTCAGTGATGTAATGATGCTGATAAAGTGTCATGATAAATGATAGCTGATAAAGTGTCAGTGAGGTGTTGGTCCTCCTCCAGAGCAGCTTCATTGATTCTCCGAGTGTGTGAACTCTCCTGGAGGGATGAACACTTTCTTCCAAAGATATTCCCTCATGTGGTGTTTGATGATGGAGGTGGAGAGCGCTGTCTAATGCCCCTTTTCCACTACTACCTACTCGGCTCGCCTCGGTTTGTAGGTATGCGTTTCCATCCCGTGTTAGTACCTGGTACCAGGTACTTTCGTAGTACCTACTCGGCCGGCCGGTTCCAAAGCGAGCTGAGTCGAGCCGAAAATGTGACGTCGGCAGACGGCAGGCCACTGATTGGCCAGGGCCTGACGTCACTAGATGCGTCGGGAGAGCGACTCGTTCGTAAGAGTCAACCGCGCCATTTTTAAAACACAATAACAACGAACACGATCAGAGATGCTGCACAGAAATCAACCCCGCGGAGCAACGACGAGGTGCAGACATTTCTTTGTCTGGTGGCCTCCATTGCTCCGTAGTCGTTTCGTGTTTGTGTCGCATAACAAATGACGTCGCTGGAGTTTCGGCCGCGTTTGCCACGGATGACCCCACCCACGCTGAGGTGGTACTCTGTTGTGATGGAAAACGACCGAAACTGAGTCGAGCCGAGCCGGTACTAGTGGAAAAGGGGCATCACACGTCGCTCCAAAACCTCCCACAGCTGTTCAGCTGGGTTCAGATGTGCTGAATGAAGCAGCATCTGATTCATGTTCATCCTCAACTGTGGACTGATTTGCAGCGACTCCCCCATTTCAGGTGTGGATCTGAACTCAGATTTTTCCCCCCCTTTAATTTAATCGCCATCTGTAGCAGCTCTCTTCCAACAGCTTGATCCAAATTAAGATTCATTTAAAGATAGCAAGTTGTTTAAAAAGTGACGTTGAGTTTTGTAAAAATATTCAGTTATTTGCTGAACCTGCAGAAAAGAACAATGTTCACTGTTAAATATCTAACAGCGGGTGAAGATTTAAACTGAATTTCACTTTATAATTTCTTTCACAGGCTGTCAGACCGCATTAAAAACATTTCAATATGGAGCCTGATTCATCATTTGACTCCGACTTCCTCTTCAAACTGAAGTCAGAAGAGAACAGGAGGTTTTAATGGAGAGCTCTAAAGATTTATGCACACAAGATAATAAGACCTGTCAGGACTTTAGGGGCTCAAAAGCAGATTTAAATCTGAAACTCTGGACATCACCTGCTCCAGAGCAGCAGTTAGTTACTGCAGTTTCTCCATCTGTCACTGCAGGAGAATAAAGAACTCCAAGAGCAAGTCGAAGAAAGTTTAATACAAAACAACCCAAAACCTTTAATACTGTGACCACAAAAAAAAAATTTTACAAAAAGTTCAACACTGAAGAGCTCCAGTGCTGTCACATTTATGCTGTTTAACTACAAACCTCACCATACATGACTCAGAGAGAGAGAGAGAGAGAGAGAGAGAGAGAGAGAGAGAGAGAGAGAGAGAGAGAGAGAGAGAGAGAGAGAGAGAGAGAGAGAGAGAGAGAGAGAGAGAGAGAGAGAGATCACAAAGTTTGACATTTTGTTCCACTTTAATCCACCACAGCTCTCAAAATAAAGTGTTTAACTTAAAACTCAGAGTCCCTTCACTTGGTTCTCTTCAGCAGTCACATGACCACAGAAGAAGCTGAGCTTTAAACCACAAAGCACCTTTAAAAAAAAAAAAACATGAAAAATGGTTCCAAGTTAGACTGACTCGTTTAGTCTCACCTGTTGAGTCTTATTAGATAATGATGTAATAAATGGTGAGTTTAAATGAGCTGACATGGGATCAGATGAACGCTTCGGTCAGTCTTTGTCAGGGCGCCCCCGCTCTGAGAACACTCTACCTGACGGGGGCGCTACAATTCGGCCTTTTGTTCACATCATCTCCCAGCAGGTGTTACCACCGCCCACTCTGACATCACAAAATGTTCAGGTGTGACACTCACCGACTTATTGGAAGCGTGACTGCACCGATGACATCACAGCTTCATCTCCCACAGGTCACCTGTCAGAGCCAATCAGGGAGCAGAGTCAGTCACCAGGCAGGGAGTCACCTGGAAGCGTCTGTTTATGGTGATCGGCTGATCACAGGTGATTCAGAACAAACTGGATAAACTGAGCTGCCTAGATCAGAGTACGCTTCAGTCCGGTTTTGTCATGGCCCCCTTTCTGTGAACAGACTGCTGAGGGAGGGGCTTCAGTCGGCCTTTCATTACATCACTTCCAGGCAGGAAGACAAATTACAGAAACTTCACCTGGACCACCTGGAGCAGAGTCTGAAGACCACCAGCTGATCTGGATTCAGACTGCAGCCAGCACACAGTTATTTTGATGGAGGTCTTACCCTTGCCTGTCTGTCCCGGGGGGGAGGGGTCCAGATCCTGGTCCAGATCCTGGTCCACTCTGACAGCAGGACTCAAACTGAAAAATAACAATAATGTTGTACTGTCACGTTTCTCCTGAAACATTCATTTTAGCCATGATGCGGACTAAGAGAGACCGGGACTCGGTACAAACTGCTGCAGGATGTCACGTGTGAATCATTAGTATTATAGATCATTGATTATTTTGATGAGTGACCGAAGACAGAGGGTGTTAAAGTTTTAACACAGTCAGCCCACATGTTAGCTTAGCATTAGCATGGTGACTGGTCTTACCGGTCGCTGCCCGGTGCCCGCAGAGCCGCCGGGCCCGCCGTCGTTCCTCCTCGTGAAAAACAGTTACCGACAGTTACCGGGAGCCCGTCGGAGTCTGCAGAGAGCTGCGTGCCGGCGCCATGCTGTCTTTAAACGATCCAGCAGCCAATCACAGTTTGCTATTTTCTTCTTCTGGTGTCCAGCTCAGGTGATGCCGCCACCTGCTGGACAGGGGTGTACCTGCCTGACGTCACACATTTACTAACCTGCGTGTCTCCCACTGATCCTGACCTCCGACTGGAAACTAGGATAATCAATAATCATTATCATATTATTATTATAGTAAGGTCTGTGATTGGTAACAGGTAAATCAAATTAGTTTCAAAATGACTTTCATTGGTGTTTTCTGTTGTTTCAGGTACGTTTGTAAGGTTTGTTGGTTCATTTCGTTTGTTTTTCTGCTGTCATCTCAGTTTGAAGTGACTTCCTGCTCACTGGTTAGTTTAATATTTATTCATTCTTCATCTGCAATACACTGAAATATTCAGACGGTTTGTGATAAAATAGGATTTGTCAAGAATAACAAAAATAACACACGAGTACTGAAACACTGGTTAATAAATAATAACACAGCTCAGACACACATTTCAGTTAAATCTGTGTAATTTAACAGGAAATATTTCTGCTGTAAAAATATCAGTGATCAGTTTGTGTTTAACATTGTTTTATTTATTTATTTTGTTAGTTTACTTTTCAAAAACAACTTTATTTTTGTCAGGAGTGTGTTAACGTGTGTGTGTGACTGTTCTGGATGTCTGGGTGAGGAGAACAGGGAAAATGTACACACTGAAATCCAATAAATACACCCTGGAAAAGAAAAAATACTGTGAAGTAATTCAAACTAAACAACCTGAATCATCCATAATCATTTCATTCAAGAACTACTAAAAGTTCATTTAGATTTAAATTCATTTATAATATAATATATAATATAATATTAAAACTCTACATTTCACTCAGAAGTTTTGTGTCGTGAACAGTCTTCTTTATACCTTTGGGGGCTGCTAATAATAATAATAGAATAATGATAATTTGATGGATTGTATTTAAAGAGTGGGAACATACAGGTCCCTGAGGAGATATAATAATAATAATATTATTATTAATAAAATACTACTACTACTACTAACTAATAATAATAATAATAATAATAATACACAACTTAAACTAAGCTCATGTCAATGAAACATCTTCAGAGTAACCTTTATTTAAAATGTGATAATAATGCGGAAGCTCGTCTTTACGACGCTGACAGAGGAACCTGAAGGCAGCGCCTGCAGTGACCGTTAGAAAAATCAAACCGCCGATTTATTTATTTGATTGATTGATTGATTGATTGATTGATTGTTTGTTTGTTTGTTCGGTGACTCGGCTGATAGAGACTCGTTTACTTCTCAGTTATCGGTCAGTAGTTATCCTGTGTTTGGAGGTTACAGCTGTCAGATGGACGCGCGGCTCGGCCCGCTGCGGAGCTTCGCGCTGCGCAGTCTGAGTTTGGAGCCGGAAACATGGAGCCGGTTTGTGTCCGAGGAAGACAACCAGGTGACCTTCAACAGCTTCTTCAGCACGCCGGAGTACCGCAACCTGTTCCTCTGTCGGAGGCCGGAGGCCGGACTCTCCGTCAGCATCGACTTCCCCAAACACGGCCAGAGCAAAGTGATCTGTGTCTGCAGGACGGGCCGTGAAGGCATCACCAAAGAAAATGTCCGCCAGACTTTAAACATCCAAGAAGTTCAAGGAGAGGACGTGATGGACTTCATCATCTCTGTGGCCCAGCAGGTAACCTCACCTGTGAGTTCAGCAGGGTGAACTCCCCTGTGTGAATTTCTCCAATGTGGGATCAATAAAGTTGATCGTATCTTATTGAACATGATCTGAAGTGAGTCCTGTCGCTGAACTCGAACTGGGTTTTCTCTGTTTGTATTTTGTGTCTCTTCATTGTGTTTTCTTCTGCTTTACAAAGTGAACATTCACGCTGTAATTCACCTGTAGGTGTGTCGTTTCTCCGCACAGGTGACCTGCCCGTTGCTTAGCAACCCAGAGACCAGCAGCACCTGGGCGGTCGGCGTGGCAGAGGAGGCTCTGAGGTTCATGGAGAGACTGAAGAACGAGACGCAGGTGATGAAGGCTCAGATGGAGGGACGGACCTTTCTGCCTCATCCTGACGCTGTCCATGATGGAGGTCTCCATGACAACGCTGTCCATGATGGAGGTCTCCATGACAACGCTGTCAATGATGGAGGTCTCCATGACAACGCTGTCCATGATGGAGGTGTCCATGATGGAGGTCTCCATGACAACGCTGTCCATGATGGAGGTCTCCATGACAACGCTGTCCATGATGGAGGTGTCCATGACGACGCTGAGGGGCGGTAGGACAGACTCTCTCTGTCGTCATCACAGCGAGGCTTTTAGGTTCAGTTTCATCAACGTCTTTCTCTCCTCCTCTAACAGGAAGTTGTCGGACGTGAAGCTCCTCCACGCCTGCGATTCAACCATCATAGAGTGGGCGGAGCTTGTGTCCGACTTCCTGCAACAGGACTCGTCTCAGCCAGTTCTGGACGGACAGAAGCCGCTTCCATCGGAGGAGTTTAACTTCTGGAAGAGCAGACTGAAGAACCTGCGCTCCATCCAGCAGCAGGTTGTAGTTTATATCTCGCTCCGTTAGCCTGCATGTGAGCGGAGCTGCACCCGCCTCTTTGGCTGTCTGTAACCTCCTCAGTGTTTGAACCTGGACTCTGTGTTCACTGGCTCAGGTTTTACATGCTAATGGTACTTGTAGTGTAGTGTGTATTAGTCCAGGAAGTGACCTCTGTGCTTTTCTTGCTGTTTGTTCAGCTGATGAGCCACAAGAGCTCAGCAGGTGGCGTCCATTGTTCAGCTGGCGGAGAGCGTCTACTGGTCCACGCTGAGGAACATTTATGCAGACGTCCAGAAAGGTGGAGCTGATCCGTCTGTGAAATGACTCCTTCACACTCTGAACCTGACCTCTGACCTCTCTGACGTCATCCTCTCAGGTCTGAAGGAGGCTGAAGACGTGACTCTGAACCTGAAGCATCTACAGGAGAAGCTGGAGGAGGTGGAGCAGATGGAGTACCAGCAGGTAGCTGAGCTGTCACATAAATTCATAAACAAACACATCATCACACAAACAAACACATAAACACATAAATAAACACACAAGCACATTAAAAACCACATAAACAAACATAAACACACACATAAACACAAACAAACACATAAACAAACACATAAACGTAAACACATAAACACATAAATGAGGTCACATCACACATTTTAAACGGTTCATGTCAGTGGCTTGATGACTCATCAGGTAAGAGTATAAGGACTTGTATAGCCGGCGGCTGGATAGCTCAACTAGATGAGTCACGCCTTTGGATGTAGAGACCCAGCCCAACCCAACCCAGGGCTCTTTGCTGCGTATCATCCCCTCATCCCTTCTCCCTACGACTGACTGGCCAGTGTTTTCTCCACATTGACACGAATCCAGAAGAGTCCGCTCAGATTTCTAACAAGATGAAGTCTCTGAGCATTTAAAGGCTATTTATCTGTTTATAGCAGATTGTTTTATGGAGGGGGGGGGGTGGAAACATGGTGCTGATGAAATATTGAGCAGAATTTGAGATTTAGCTTTTATGTGTTAAAATTAAAAGGTGTCTCTGGAACAGCTGTGGCTCAGAAAACTCTGCTGGTTTGATGTTGATGATAAGGTGGATCTAACGTGTGATATGAAGTGAACAACAGTTATTAATGAGGCTGCTTTCCTGTATGGCTGTGACATCATCACCATGTGACATCATCACCGTGTGACATCATTGCTGTGTGACTGACAGCTCGGGGACAACATGGCGGCTGTGATGGACGAGGTTCGTCTGGTTTGGATCAGATCTGAGTTTTACTGTAAACCCTGCAGGATGGTCGTCCTGCTGCAGGAGATCTGCAACCTCTTTATACAGAAGGTAACACACACACAAACACACAACACAACACACACACACAGAAAGAGTGTGAGAGTGTGTGTCTCTCTGTTTGTTGTGTGTGTGTGTGTCCTCCTTTATCTTCTCCTTCGTGTGTTGCTGCAGAGCAGGAGGTTCCTGCGTGGGGAGGAAGTGATGCGTGGCTTGGTGTCGGGTCCTGGTCCAGTCTTGGCTGATGTCAGGTTGGTGATCTGGACCCTGCAGACCCTGAGAGATGCTTACAGTCGGTGCAGGGTCCAGCTGGAGCACCAGGACCAGAAGCAGGTACAGTTTATCACCTGACGAGTGAGTCATCAGCTGACAGGTACAGGTGAGGACAGGAAAAGGAAACAGCTCCTCTCATGACCTCACACAGGCGAACCTCAGAGAGCAGCTCTGAGATCAGATTGGTGTGTTGACGCTGTGACAGCAGCTCACGTCTCTGATGTGTCCCGAGGATCAGGATATGTGAGAGCAGGCCTTATTGGATATCAGTCATTGACTGATGGCTGCAGCTGATCAGACTGATTTGATCATCACGTCATCATCAAAGTTTCACTCAGTTTCACAGATGAAACTTCATCGCTCTTCATATGTGAAATCGTTAATTTTCTGAATTTATCAAAGATTTTTCTTGTCATGATCTGTTTTTCCTTCATGAACTTTTATTATATTTCATAGTTAAAGTCAGCAGAAAACTCTTTCTCACTGATTTATGTGAGGCTGATTGATCCGGAGCGTCACATCATTTCAGTTTCCTCTGAAACATTTAACCTAATAATAGTCCAAGTTCAGAAATGCTGTGAGTCCAGAGTTCAGAAGTTCTGTGATGTTATTATTAGATATTATTATGCTGTTATTGTTATTATTATTATTTTGTTGTTGTTATTATTATTATTGTTGTTGTTGTTCAGAAGATGCTGTTATGCTGTTCTGGAGGTTATTATTATTTTTTTATTATTATTATTATTATTATTGTTGTTGACAAACAGCTCAAAGTTTTATCAGTCTAACAGCTCACATGTCTGCAGACACAAACTGCATCAAACTGCATCAGTCAAAAGTCTCGTCACGTGATGCCTCATTTCTTTAAAAACATAATTTTTCCTTTCTTCTCTCCTCACTTGGTTTCCTAACGTCTCTCCTGCATCCTTGGTTGGAGGGGCTAAGACTCGAGGAAAGGATGCAAGTGAAGAAAACATACAGCAATTTAACTTTGCATGCACCCCTGGTGTGAAACCATGTGATGGAGTTCTGGGTTTCATGTTGGTGATGTTTGCTGCTGAGGCTCATGGGTAGCGTAGTTTTGAGTCATCCCACTGACCTACTGTTCTGCCTGCTGCAGGACCGACTCACACTGAGCTGGGACTTTCCTGCACACCTGATCTTCTTCCACCTGGACAACTTCCTGACCCGTCTGCAGAGCATCCAGGCACACACACACACACACACACACACACACACACCTGCACTGCTCCACATGATAGTAAACTGCATATATTCATGACATCTGAAGATCTGACTCTTTCCAGATTTTGAATACTTTAGAGATGAATCAAGAACAATCTGCAGATGAGCACTGATTTCAGCGCCTCCCAGAGGTGGACGTGCTGATTACATCCTGTAGGTGTCATCTCCATCTCCCCTCTCCCCTGCAGGAGGTGTTGTGTGTCAGTATGCAGCTGTATCAGTTGGATCAGACGGTGCTTTCCGGTGTCAGCGGCAGGATGTGGACCGATGTGCTTCAGGACGTGTATCAGGACTTCCTGAGTCATGTGACTGTCCTATCTGACTGTAACTGCGACCCCACCGACCCTGACGACCAGGTGACAGTCAGCTAATGTGTGAGATACTTCCTGTTTGACCCTGAGCTGAATGTGACTCCTCTTCCTCTCTGTCAGAGCTTCGAGCTGCACATGGATCAGTTTCAGGTTCAGGTGGCGGACCTGGAGAGGCGGCTGGTGTCGGTCCTCAGCAGAGCCTTTGAGGACTGCTGCGTCTCCTCCTCTGCAGCAAAGGTACGAGTCAATGGTCCAGCAGCTGCAGGGAGAGGAGCTCTGGTCTGATCTGCTCTGTGTTTCAGCTGGTGAAGATGTTCGGGTTCGTCCTGGACCGTCCTCTGATCCAAGACCAGCTGCGTCCTCACCTGGTCCGACTGGTGGCCCTGGTCTCGGTGGAGCTGGATCAGACTGAGCTGCTGTTCCACAGTCAGAGAGAGAAATCAGAAACATTCAGCAGGTTCACGCCGCCCGCTGCAGCTGGACTCTGCTGGACTCAAGAGCTCAGACTGAGAGCTGAAGACGCTCTGAACAACTTCAAGACTGTTCAGCACCTGTAAGAGCACAGAGCACCTCAGCCTCACACAGCAGCACCTGGACTTCAGTGACCTCCCTGTGTTGTGTTCAGGTGCATCAACTCAGGTGAGTCCCAGCTGGTAATGCGGAAGTTGGAGCAGATAGTGGACCTCTTGCAGGACTTCAGAGGCCGAGTGAAGTCCGAGTGGAGCTGTCAGCTGGACTCAGACTGTGACTTCATCCTGGACCAACCTCTGATACAACAAAGACCGCAAGGCCTGCTGGGAGTTAACTGCAGCCACAAGGTGGGCTTTATATAAAAGGATGTTCACCTGTCTGCTGCTGTTAACAGGTATGTCAGGAGCTCATGTGATGTGGCTGTCACTGAAACTGGTCTCCAGGACTCAGCGGTACGGTCAGCAACATGTGGCGTCCCACAGGCCGATCTTACGCCACATTAACACATTTCACATTTCACACTTCAGACCAATTAACTGGGGACAAAAGTCGAGTTTATAATGTGTGTGTGTGTGTGTGTGTATGTCCAGGTGGAGGAGGTTCTAAGGGGGCTCAGGTATGTGAGCAGGGAGACAGATGTAGAGCTTCGCCCACACAGTGCCCAACTCTTCACCTGCAGAGGTAACATCACACAGAGCTACCTGAGGCTGAGTCAGATGGTGTCTTGCTACAACCAGGTACACAAACACACACACACACAAACACACACACCTTCTCCAGGTGAAGATGAATGTCATGTGACGGACTGCGCCCCCTTCAGGTGGTGAGTGACATCATGCAGGTGGAGCTTCCTCTCATCCAGGACCAGCTGCAGGACCTGAACCAGACCCTGTCAGAACTGCAGAGGAACAAATGGAGCTGTGAAGGTGACACCACCTGACACACCACCTGACAAGACAAACAGGTTGAGATGTTTGAGAGGAATCCGAAGTGTGTGAGCTTGGGGTCGGTTTGCGTCGACCTGCTGAAGCAGTGTCAGCGTTCGTGGTTGTTGATGAAGAGGATGTGATAAAAAGCCCTCTGTGATATTTAATCAGTATTCACGTGTTGTATGCAGATGGACATGATGCTCATTACTGTCAGCACCAGTTACCTTTCAGAGTAACGAGCTGCTTCTCTAAAGACGCAGACAGACCGAAGTTAGTATGGATAAATAAAGATGTGTATTATCGGCGTGTTCAGTGTGGCTATATTTGGGGTTAAATCTGAATGAGGACTAGCAGACATTTGAAATGATGCTGCGTGTTTCTGTGTGCAGTCTGAATGTTCTCCCTGCGTTTCCCAACGCTCCAAAGACTCGCAGGTTAACTGGTGTGAATGTGAGCGGTTTGTCATTCATTGGACGGCCTCTCACAGCTAAAAACTCCCAACTCGTCTCCCATCAAACATTTTACCTCGTGGACACAAACTGCAGCTTATCGCTCTCAAAACTCCGTCTTTGTCTCGCGAGATTTAAAAATCTGATACAGTCGAGCCTCCAAAGCATGTCGGACAAAATCACTACCCATCATCCAACGTGCTCAGCAAGACAGAGATCAAACTGTGTCAGTCTGGATCATCTCAAACAGGCCTGTTGGCGTGTCACATGACTCATCACATGACAGCAGTAATTATATAAACAGGTTATTGGACATGTGACTCTGCTGTACCTGTGTGTGTGTGTTTACTGATATTGTGGGAACCAACAGATGTCCCCATATTTTAAGTAATTTAAGTTCAGGTTAAGGCAGAGTGTGAATCATACAACCCCCCCCCTCCGATTTTACTCCATTACACCAGTTCATTGGACATGAAACACACAATGACTTTATTTTTACTGTCTGACTCTTTTCAGTGTCAGAAAACAGCTGACAAAGTTTTTAAAAACAGGCTGTCGTAGTAAAATATGAGCAGTTATACTTATCGAACAGAGGGAATAGGAATAAAGGCCTGACTCTTATACAAGCCTGCTTCAAATAAAGGCCTGTTACCTTCTTCAGATAAAGTACATCTGAGGAAACTGTATTAAACTAGCAAGAGAGAGAGCTATCCACTTACATTAACACACCTCACCTTTTTGTGGGGGGGTCTAACTTTTAATTAGGGGGGTCAGACCCTCCACAGTTTAAACCATAGCATAAGTTGGGGGGGGGGGTCTGGAATGAATGTGAATCAATGTAATGTCCTCAAAAGTCATGAAAACACTGTTGTGTGTGGGTGTGTGTGTGTGTTCAGGTGTGCTGCAGCTGGTGGAGCAGCAGAGAGAGAAAGTTTTGATCTTCCACTCCACAGTGAGCGAGGCCAGAGCCAACATGGACGCCATGACACACATTATACAGGTCAGTGAGTCACATCCTGGACTCGTGAAGACACCTGAAGCCTGACATCAGGAGGTCAGTGTCTGTCCAGTATGAACATGAGACAGGTGTAGACACACACCTGACTGACAGGTGTAGAGACTGAATGTACAAGTGTGTTTGTGCACCTGCAGGGCTGGGCGGAGCTTCACCTGCTGCAGCGCTCAGGTGACTCACTGCTGGAGGGCGGAGCTGCAGAGCAGAGCTACAGACGCATCAGAGAGGAGGGCCAGCAGCTGCTCAGGTTAACACAGGTAAGCACAGGTAACCCCTGAGGAGGAGGAGCAGGAGGGAGAGGTGCTAATGTGACCGTGTCCTCAGGTGAACAGAAGTCTCTACGGAGCTGAAGACTCCTCTGAGTCCTGGATCAGGTATCTGGACCACATCGATGACAAAGTCCAGGACGGATTGTTCCAGCTGCTGTTCAGATCTCTGCGCTTACTGTCGGACAACACAAACCCACAGGTACACTCACCTGTCCTGTACTGCAGTTCTTTATTGCCCTCTACACGTACACATACAGTGCAGTGACAGGACATTGACAAGTTACAGCGTCACACATACCCCTGAAGCTGAGGGGGGGTGGGGGTTGGGGTAGGTTTTACTTCGGGGTATCATTTGCAGACCACGCCTGTGTTTTTATTCTCCACACAGTTGAAGGAATAAAGCTGTCGGGACACATTGCCACTTTGCTGAGCTCCCTCCATTTGTGTTTGGACCAAACAGGGATCAAGCGAAGAGTCTTTAATAAACATCAGAGCAGCTCAGACTGAAGAGACGAAAGCGAAATATTCAGACTGACGTTATCGTCTCACACAGGCTGACACGGGGCGGCTGGATAAACAGTCCACAGGGTCAGCATCCAAACTGAATAATGGAGATGTAGAAATACACTGATGACGTGTGTGTGTGTGTGTGTGTGTGTGTGTGTGTGTGTGTGTGTGCAGAGCTGCAGTGCTGCCTTGTTTGCAGTCCATCTGCAGCTGCAGGAAACAGGAAGTGTGTTTGAGCCGTCAGTGGGCGGCGGCCTCTCTGACATCCTGACGACCATCATCGTTGACATTTACACAGCAGCCAGTCTGCCGCCCAGGATCTCTGCGAGTCATCACGGCAACTACCAGGTGACTCTGTCATCACTGCGACATCACTATGACGTCACACATTCTGCCCTGTCCAGGTTGCTGTCTGAACCTGTGAGAACCCGTCTGTCTACCTGTCCACAGGTGTCTCTGCAGCAGCATCCGGATCTCTCTGCACTGGAACAGGAAGTGATGCGTCACCTGCTGCAGGTGAGGGAGGAGGCGGAGCGTCTGAGAGCGGGGCTGGACAGGTACTCGTACCTGTGGCAGAGCGACAGGACGGAGGTGATGCAGGAGTTCCTGACGTACAGCAGACAGCTGAAACCTGAAGAGCTGGAGGCCGAGGAGACCCCGCCCACTCTGAAGGACTTTCAGAGAGAGGTGAGGCTCATCTGTCCAGGTGAGTTTTTTGTTCCATCTATATTGTATATGTTTGTCATGCTTGTGACTGTGTCCACCTGTGTTGTGCATTGTGGGTGGAGGTGAGGTCTTCACTGTTTGTCTTCACTGTGACCACACCTGGTGTGTCTGCTGTGTTTCAGATCGAGTCGCTCCACAGAATCAGAACAGAGGTGACTCACCTGGATGATGTCATCATTCTGCATGGCTGGCTGCAGGTTGACCTCCGACCCTTCAGAGACACCCTGCTGTCACTCATCCACGACTGGACTCACATGTACACAGAGTACCTGCTGGACTTGGCCAGTGACAGGTAAACTCACCTGAGACCTGCTGGACTCACTTGAGACCTGCTGGACTCACCTGAGACCTGCTGCTGTGTGTGTATGTGTATGTGTGTGTGTGTGTGTGTGTTCAGTCTGCAGCAGGCGACTCAGCGTGGTGACGGTGATGAAGACTCTTCATCTTCCTCCAGTTTCCCTCTGACAGAAACCATCATCCTGCTGGAGACTGCAGGAGTCCAGCTGCCTGAACACCTGTCAGCACAGCTTCAGGTAGTGACATCAGTCTGACATCACAGCCACAGGTAGTGACATCACAGCTTCAGGTAGTGACATCAGTCTGACATCACAGCCACAGGTAGTGACATCACAGCTTCAGGTAGTGACATCAGTCTGACCTTCAGTTGGGGTTTACAGTGTCACTTCGTGCTGCATTCGTCTCCTGATCCATGTTCTACTTTACTCATCTGCACATGTATTCTCACCTGTTCATACCTGTGACTGTGATTAGATTAGATTAGATTAAACTTTATCGTCAGCAGGCACTGCTGTTGGATGTGTTCACTTTTTTCTTGTTGGGTGTGATGGTGCATTCAGGTGCATCACGTATTTCCTGGTGTTCCCTTCTGTTTCAGTGTTGACGGACTGAAGAGGAAACAGTGGCTGAGACAAATGACGCACACCTGGAGAATCAGCCACCTTTCTATCTGTTCATATCGACCCTGTGTCGACGTGATGATTAAAGTTTCTGAATAAGAGTCTGACAGAAATTGTTATCGTTATTTGACCTCTTGTCATGAGTCACATTCAGAAGTTAATATTCAGAGAAGAGTTCACTGATCTACAACCAGCTGAATTCAGACGCTGAACGCATCTCCAACCTGGTCCTGATTGGTACACAAAGGTGTGACATCACCTTTTCCCAACGGATCCCAGCCTACGAGGAACAAAACACTGAAACCTGTTTTCATCGATTCATTGATTGATTAGTTTGTAAAGAGAGTGGAAATAGTGAGAAATTCGCCCAAAGTGACACCTTCACAATGCTTGTTGTGTCCAACCAACAGTCCAAACCTCCACATTATTCACAGACATTACAATCATTCACATTATTCAGAGGAGAAGAAGAAAACCTGAAACATCAAAAGATTTGACAGGAAAAATCACTTCAGTGATTTTCTGTCAACTGAATTAACAGCCTGATTGATTATTGGATGATAGTTTCAGTTGTACAAACAGTTGTTTCATTTAAAAGAAAGCTTCAGATTTGATAAACTTTTCGTGTATTTTGTGTAAAAATGTCAGGTAAATGCAGTAAAAGTTCAACAGGTAGAAAATCAAAAACTCAAGTAAAGTACAGGTACTTCAAAGTCCTGTACTTGAGTAAATGTACTTAGTTACTTTCCATCGTCAGCAGGAGGACACATTGACAAGTTCATTAAGAAATAAACTGATCACAGTCTGACTGTTATTGGCTTTTTGTCACATCCACACTGTCTGCACCCCAAACAGACTCCAAGGGGTCAGCGAGGCTTGGTGGACTCACCTGGTCTGAACTGGTCTCAGTGAATCTTCACACAAAGAACCACCACAAGATAAATAAATGATTTAATAGATTCTCTTTCTCTTTAAAAGCTGTAATTTAATTTACACTTTGCTCTCCGTTCACACAGACAGAGAGACAGACAGACAGGTCCGGTCTACAGGCTGCTGGTCTGACACAGACCCCCCTCAGGACCACTACCCACCAGACAGACCAGAAAGTAAAGGAGGCACAATGATGAGAAACCTACAGAAAAACATGTCATCTAAAAAAAACAAAGTCCTCGTCAACACTCAGCGTCTCCATGGCAACACAAACAAAAACATCAACCATCAGCGTCCCTTTCATTCTGCAGGTTAGAGTCCCGGCCGGCTCCGAGGTCAGAGGTCACAGACAGAGCTCCGCCCCAGTCAGAGAGCAGCTAGCGGCGGTAGACTCCAAAGGCCACCAGGCTGAGGAAGATGGTGACTCCGACCAGAGAGGCGGTGGCCGGGGCCGTGAAGAACTGCCGGTACTGGATCTGACAGTACCACAGCACCGATAGCATGAGGACCAGCAGGGGCACCATCAGGCTGCCCACGTTCAGGGCCACCTGGACCTGGTCGGCCGGCCGCGGCCCCCCCGCCACCCCCCGACCCGCATGCTGAGAAATGTGACAGTGCAGGACACAGTTATGGACCAGGTTCAGAGAGGCCAGAGTCTGAGCGTCGTCCTGCAGCAGCTGCCCCTGATAGATCAGCCGGACCTGCTGCTCCTGACCCGCGAAGTAGGTCCTGAAAGGACAGAGGTCAAAGGTCAGACAGCAAGGGCCCACCATCAACCACTGCTGCTACAAGTACTACAACGAGTGTTACTACAACTGCTGTTACTACAACTGCTGTTACTGTTCTTTGTAGTTCAGTGTAGTACTGTGTAGTTCTTTGTAGTATTGTGTAGTATTGTGCAGTTCAGTGTAGTACTGTGTAGTATTGTGTAGTTCAGTTTAGTATTGTGTAGCTCAGTGTAGTACTGTGTAGTACTCTGTTACCGTTTGATGTATCCGATGGTGTCCTGCGGTTGGACCTGAGCCGTCCTCTCGGTGTCGTTCAGGAACTTCAGTCTGACCACCATGTTCCTCTGAGAGGATGAAGACTCTCCTCCTCCTCCTCCTCCTCCTGCCCCCCCTGTCCGGCGCCCTCCCTCCTCCTCCCCCTCCTTCTGGGTGGGGGTGTTGGTGGGCGGAGCTTCTGTCAGAGAGCTGTCACTCACAGAGCTGGAGGGTGAGGAGGAGGAGGATGATGATGAGGTGGTGTTGGCAGCAGAGGGAGGCATGTCCTGGTGGGCAGAGCCAGTCCTCAGTGAGGGGGTGGGGCCTGTGGCGGAGGTGAACAGGTGTTCCGGGGGCTCGGAGGTGCGGGTGGAGATCCAGGCGAGCAGCAGCACCATGAGGAGCAGCAGGGAGCCGAACAGCAGTGTCACCTCGTCTCCGACACCTTCGATGAGAGCCATCGCCCACGGCAACGCCCACTGAGGTCAACACAGGTCACACACCTGCACACAAGAGGCAGGGCTTAGCATCAACACCTGACAGAAGATTTAACACCAGTGATCCTTTTTCCTAAAGCCCCAAAAACCAAAAGTAAGAAAATAATGATCACGGGAGAAAATTCATCTCCTGTTGTGTTAATAAAGTTAGAATTCAAAAGTTGACAGATCAGTGTGGCAGTCTCATCAACAGGACCCGGACCCCCCAGGACCCGGATCCCCCACTACAGGTCACATGGACGCTTCTTTCATTTCAACAAGTAATTTTGTCTTCATGTTTTCTTTACGTTAAAACTTGATTTATATTTTTCCTACTCTGTTCTCAACCAGCACAGTCCTGAATCTGAGAGCTGGATCTGGATCCTTCAGACTCATTAAAGTGTGTTCAGCCTGTTACACTACTTTTACTTATTGATAATGATCGTGTGAAGCTTTGATTTCTGATTATGTGTGGACAGTCCTGTGGATCTGTTGGTTTCATGGTTCTGATGATAAACAGGGTTGGATAGGTCCTGGTCCAGGTGTGTCTGTGGCTCACCTGTCACAGCTGACTGTGTGTATGATTAGCTGATCTGCGGTCAGCTCCACGTTAACAACACGACAGCTTCAATCAGCTGATTATTGATCAATGTTATGTTAACTATGAGCTAACAGCCGCACAGGAAATCAGCTGAGCTAACAGCTGTTAGCATGTAGCTCAGGCCTCGTCAGTAAACGAGCCGCGTCACAGGCTGTGCAGGTGAAGCAGGTGTTACTTACTGTTCAGCTGAAAAACTTCACATCACAGCGTTAGCCCACAGGCTAATCAGGCTAATCTCTTCTCAGTGCTGCTTCCACACTTCCTACTTCTGCCCCGTCTTCTTCTGTGGTTCTGACGGAAGTGACGTAACGGTGACGCAGAGCTGGTCACTGACGAGAGAACTTCCTCTGCTGAGACTGACAACACAGGAAAAGTTATTAAAGTTATTCTAACAGCTGATCAATACTGTTATTGATCGATCTGTCTGAGGTGGAGCTGAGCTCATTTCTGATACACTGATCAGTGTGGGACTGATCTAAGTACACTGACAGGTGTCATGTGGTACTTGTACTACAGGTACTCTGAAATAATACTACAACTGCTGCTGCAGATGTATCAACCAACCAATCAGCTGCTCCGATGAGCAACACAGGAAGTGTTACTTTAATACATGCTAAACTGTATTATCATGTTATAAAATACCATGTACTTCACATGTTCCTCTGTAGCTGTAAGGACTACAACTACCATCACTACTTCCATTACTGCTTATTATTATTATTACTACTGACACTGCTACTAACACCACTGCTGTTTCTCCGACTTCCTGATGTACTCTCTGAGATCTGTGAAAGTTTTGGGGGAGTTGAACTGAGTTGAGTTCAGGTTTCAGCATCGATGGATGTTCAGTCTCTTCACCGGACCAAACCTTCGACTCGGCTCTGTTTCCATCCGGGACCACAAAGACCTGGAGCCTCTCCTGAGTCCGTCAGCAGGTCTGTGGTGGTGTGCAGCTGTTAACCTTGTCCCCCTCAGGAAGGACTCGCTCGCAGTCCGGCTCTGATGCACCTTAAAGTGGATCATGGCTCCAGCACATCACACGCTTTCTTCTGAGCCGAAGAGCATCTCGACGCGTCTCAGGCAGCAACAGAACCGAAGTGTGTCTCAGTTCCTCTGCAGTTTGGACACCCGGCTTGTGTTCTTCCTCAGACACCAGTTAAAGGTCCTCATGTTTGATGCACCGTCGAAACCATGTCCTTGTAAAGAAGGAAAGTTCAAATGGAGAAAAGGTGAGTCGTTCTGAGCTCAGATTTGAGGTGTAAACAGTTTCTCACACGCTCTGATGTTTGTGGTTCGCGTTTACATTTCCAACACGTGTGCTGTGTCCTCTGAGTGGAGTTTAATGGATCTAAATAAAGGTTTGAGCTCTGTCGCCTGGACTCTCGGTGAATCTACTCAGATAAACTGCAGCCGTCTGTGATGTCTGTTTGTGTGTCTGTTTCCAAACGAGTTCCTCAGTAAATGAAGAAACGCTGTGTCTTTAACTCTGATATACTTGTGTATGTTTATGTTCATGTTTATGCCCCCCGAGGACAGCTGATGTCTCACAGCAGGTTGAATGAACTGATTTTGATCCTTCTGATGCTGAATGGAAATCCTGACATGTAATTTTTTTATTAATATATATGTATTTAAATTTAGTGTATTGTTCATTAATATGTTTGATATTGAGTAAATGTTGATCATGTTGATTATTTTTTTCTTTTATTTTCATAATTAGCCTGCGGTGCCGCGCATGCGCTGTCCATCGTTGTTGTCCAGCTGATCCCAAAAGTGTCAAACTGCAGGAATTACCGGATGTTGCATGGTATACCTTCCAAAATAAAAGACTCAGACTCAGACTCAACTTTATTGATCCCTTTGGGATGACTCCCTCAGGGATTTAATTCAGGATACAGAAAGTTTCCTAGCAGAAGACCTCACGGAAATTTAAGTTTCCAGAAGCAAGCAGATAGAAGAAGCACACAGATGAAAAATAAACAGTAAATACTTAAAATACAAAATATAAAAGAATGAGAATAAAATAATATAAGTAAATATAAAGAGCTGAATATGGCTTCGTATGGAATAAGTTAAGAATTATAAATTAAAATTATTGCACCATATAATGAGGTTATTGCACCAGAGGAAAAGTGTTCCATTTGTGTATGTGCATGTGTTGTACAAGTAAATGTACAATGGCTACCTACCCCCCTACTCTATGTCCTCCTCCCCCCTTGTGAGGAGTTGTAGAGTGTGATGGCATGATGGACAAAGGAGTTCTTGAGCCTGTTGGTCCTGCACTTGGGAAGGAGCAGTCTTTCACTGAACAGGCTCCTCTGGTTGCTGATGACGGTGTGCAGAGGGTGGCTGGCATTGTCCATAATATCCAGCAGTTTGTCCAGAGTCCTCGACTCTGCCACCGTCACCAGAGAGTCCAGCTTCGTGCCGACCACAGAGCCGGCCCGCCTGATCAGTTTATCCAGTCTGGATGTGTCCTTTTTGGATATGCTGCCCCCCCAGCACACCACAGTGTAAAAGAGGACACTGGCAACCACACGCATTCGAACAAAATTGCTTTATTGATCATCAGCTCAGTCAGGAGATTCTTGTTTTAGATCAGCAGTAAAAGTACAATGAAAGGAAAATACGAATGGCCAAAAAATATATATATATTAGGAATACATTGGAACAAGCAATGATAATAACAATAATAATAATAACAATGAATTACAATAAATACAGTACATCAGTGTAGTGTTGTTACAGTGAAGTGTTCAATGAAAGATCTATGTAAAATAAGAAAATCAGACGAGTAATAAATAAAATATTTTAAATCTTCTTCATAAGCAAATACAAAGAGTAAATTAGTTTTTATGAGAGCTGTGAATGAACTAAGATCAAACAATGGAAACCTGAGTGTGAAGGTGTGAATTGAATTTTATAATCAGAGACTGTTTGGACTCTCTATTTGATCACTTCCAGTTCTGCGTGAGATTTTTATAGTGTTCAAAGAAATATTTAAAGATGAAGACGTGTTTTAGTCAGTCATGGGTAAAATGAAGTCTCTCTGCATGCTGTGTTTTTACACAGTGTTTCTCTCCCACACTGTGGAGCAGGATTATAGCAGACCGCTGTCCTGGCTTTTATTTTGCAAGTACCCGCCGGTGTCACGTGGTGCTCGGTGTGTGACTTGACAGGTGAGTAGAGGGATGAATCATCAGGAGGAGACAGACTGATGAGAGACAGTCAGAGGACATCTGACCTGAGACCTGCAGCCCTGGAGCATCTGCACAACCTGCAGGTCCCTGAACGCACCGCGGGGTTTTTCAGGGTTGTTCGGGTTTTTCGGGCTGTCTCAGGTCGGTTCAGGTGTGAATGATGTCGGATCACATCTCAGTGTGTGAGTTCCTGTCGGAGACCACTGAAGACTACAACTCCCCCACAACGTCCAGCTTCACCACCCGGCTGCAGAGCTGCAGGAACACCGTGAGCATCCTGGAGGAGCTGTGCCTGTCATCTGTCTGCCTGTCCTGTCATGTCTGTCTGCCTGCTGTCTGTCTGTCTGCCTGTCTGTCTGTCTGTCTGCCTGCCCTGTCTGCTGTCTGTCTGTCTGCCTGTGCCTGTCTGTCTGTCTGCTCTGCCTGCCTGCCTGTCTGTCTGCCTGCTGTCTGCCTGCTGTCTGCCCTGTCTGTCTGTCTGTCTGTCTGTCTGTCTGTCTGTCTGTCTGTCTGTCTGCGTCTGTCTGCCTGTCCTGCCTGTGCCTGCCTGCCTGCCTGTCTGTCTGCCTGTCTGTCTGCCTGTGCTGTCTGCCTGTCTGCCTGTCCTGCCTGCTGTGCCTGTGCCTGTGCCTGTCTGTCTGTCTGTCTGCTGTCTGTCTGTCTGTGCCTGTCTGCCTGCTGTCTGTCTGCTGTCTGCTGTCTGTCTGTCTGTCTGTCTGTCTGTCTGCCTGTCTGTCTGTCTGTCTGCCTGTCTGTCTGTCTGTCTGCTGTCTGCCTGCCTGTCTGCCTGTCTGTCTGTCTGTCTGTCACCTGTCTGTCTGTCTGTCTGTCTGTCTGTCTGCCTGCCTGCCTGTCTGTCTGCCTGTCTGTCTGCCTGTCTGTCTGTCTACCTGTGCCTGTCTGCCTGCCTGCTGTCTGTCTGTCACCTGTCTGCCTGTCTGCTGTCTGTCTGTCTGTCTGTCTGTCTGTCTGCCTGCCTGCCTGCTGTCTGCCTGTCTGTCTGCCTGTCGCCTGCCTGTCCTGTCTGCCTGTCTGCCTGTCTGCCTGTCTGTCTGCCTGTCGCCAGTTCGCCTGTTCGTCCGTTCCGTTCGTTCGCCTGTCTGTCTGTCTGTCTGCCCGGCTTGTCTTGCCTGTCTGTCTGTCTGTTTGTCTGTCTGCCTCCTGCTCTGCCCTGCTCGCCTGCCTGTCTGCCCTGTCTCCGTCTGTCTGCCTGTCTGCCTGCCTCGCCTGCCTGCCTGTCTGCCTGCCCGTCGTCTGCCTGCCTGCCCTGCCTGTGCCTGCCTGCCTGCCTGCCTGTCGCCTGCTGTCTGCCTGCCTGTGCCTGTCTGCTGTCTGTCTGTCAACCTGTCTGCCTGCCTGCCTGTCTGCCTGTCTGTGCCCTGTCTGTCTGTCTGTCTGTCTGTCTGTCTGTCTGTCTGTCTGTCTGTCTGTGCCCGCCTGTCTGTGCCTGTCTGTCTGCCTGCCTGTGCCTGTCTGTCTGTCTGTCTGTCTGTCTGCCTGCCTGCCTGTCTGTCTCGTCTGCCTGTCTGTCTGTCTGTCTGCCTGCCTGTCTGCCTGTCTGTCTGTCTGCCTGTCTGCCTGCCTGCCTGCCTGCTGTCTGCCTGCCTGCCTGTCTGCCTGTCTGCCTGTCTGCCTGCCTCTGCCCTGTCTGTCTGT
>CM041533.1:1262472-1277472 GCA_023238725.1 Scortum barcoo | reverse complement strand
TTTGAAAACTGCGGACAAACTAAAGCAGTACATCGAGAAACTGGCTGCTGACCTCTTCAATGTAAGACCCTCATATGTCCTGTTCTAACTGATGAGCACAGCGCCCCCTGCCGCTCAGGTGAGGCCACAGATGTGACATCTGCTGTCTCCACAGATCAAACAGAGTCAGGATGAGGAGAAGAAGCAGCTGACGACTCTCAGAGATCTCATCAAGAGCTCCTTACAGCTGGACCAGAGGGAGGTACAACACCTGGAGTTGGGGGTGGGGCTTAACAGAAGAGGGTGAGGTCTTATAGAAGGGGGGCGTGGTTGACCTGGGTGTGTAAATTGAGTTTTAGTCTGGTGAGCTGCTGGTTCCTTATTCTGGATTTCACATATTTATTTAACTGAACTTCAGGATGTAACTGAAGACAGAAACTCTTTTTACTCATGAGCCTCAGCTGCTGTTTTGTTTTGGAGAAGAAGCCAATCAGAGATGTGAACTCAGAATATGTTGCCATGGTGACTGAATTCATCTAAAACTGATCCAGATCCAGTGAAACTGACTGAAATATACTCTTGAGCTCACTGATTGGCTGTTTGTTGGTGAAATGCACCCTGGGGGTTGTAGTTGAGCCGATATTTTCTAACAGCTGATCACAAACTGAACTGAACTGTCTCATCTCACCTGTGCAGAGCTGATTTCTTTCTGCGGGGGTGATAATAATGTGATATGTCACATGTATTAAAACATTGACCTGTCTCTCTCTCTCTTTCACCCGCCCTCTTCTGACTGAAGTCCAGAAGAGTAAGTGTGTCAACGTCAGCTGCTTTGTCTTCATCTTCATCAGCATGAAAACTCTGAGTGTGTTTATTTAACATGATCATATTACTGTTGACAGCAGTTTGTCATGTTTACTATAAATTTGACTGAAATTTTACTTAACATGTACTGTTTGTGTTTGTTTCAACGTAATTATTGCATCATTAAGATTTCACTGTTTAAATATATTAGTATACAGGTTTAATTTTAAACAGCTCCACCTGCTGGACACAAAACAAATGGAGCATTTTCAGCACTGAATATAAACCTCCCTGCATACTGAGTGTGTGTGTGTGCGTGTCTGCATGTGTGTGTGTATGTGTGCTCTGCAGGACTCTCAGAGTAAACAGAGTGGGTACAGTATGCACCAGCTGCAGGGCAACAAGGAGTTTGGCAGTGAGAAGAAAGGATACCTGTTGAAGAAGAGCGATGGGTGAGACAGTCTGTTACACTCACCTGTGCAGGTGTTAACATGCCGTCTGATTGGTCTATAATGCATTAGCGGGGCCACAGTTGGTCCCTGTGTTTTGTCTGTCAGGTTTAAGCCTCACTCAGTGTTTCCCTCCATCAGGCTGAGGAAGGTCTGGCAGCGAAGGAAGTGTTCAGTGAAGAGCGGTGTCCTCACTATTTCTCACGCTACAGTAAGCACTACGTCTCCCATCATGCACTGCACCAGTCAGCATCCATACATGCATATACATACAGCACCAACATTCACTTTTATCATGAAAATAATTACTTTTCAGTCTCATATTTAATGTGTTGTTTGTATGTTACTGATCAGGTCAGGTGAGGAAAAGATACCTGCAGTATAAAAGTCACATTTTAATGAACAGATAATATATTCATCATGTACCTGAATACTTTAATGTGAAGGACAGAGTGAAGCTTGGACTTACTAGAATGATGGAAGGAAACACTCTGAGCTGAGCTGCTTTTACAGGAGTCTGCTTTCAGTCTGTTAATGCTGAGTGATGAAATATTCAGCAGCTGCTCTGGTGTCAGATAACTATTTATCAGAGGCACATTCAAGTCCTCACTGCTCATCTTTCAGTAAATACAATCATTCAGTTTCTCTTTGGATTTCACTGCTTTTATGACATTTGTATGTTGATCTGTTCTGTCTGGTTCGCTCCTATGTTGTTCTTCTGTCCTCCTGAGATTTCTACTATTGTTTCCCCATTTTCAACATGAGGAGCTGGTCTTGATCTGAGTCAGGGTGTAAGGACATTGTGGTTTGTGATATTTGGTTTTAAAGTTGAGTTGGCAGTTTTATTTTCATTGTGTGGTGCATTTATGGACAGTCCGAAATCAGATAAATTTAGAATTGCTGCTGTCATTGAAAGTTACTGTGATTTGTTGTTAAAACATGAAAAATCAGCCTGAACTGATTCTGTCAGAGGGTTGACTGAAGTGTGTGTGTGTGTGTGAAGTGTGTGTGTGTGTGTGTGTGTGTCAGTCTAACAGACAGCCTGTGAGATTGAACCTGCTCACCTGTCAGGTTAAACCCAGCGCAGAGGACAAGAAATGCTTTGACCTGATCTCCCGTAAGTCTTTGTGGCAGTCTCAACCAGCTGACACCTTCTGTGCATTGATATTTCAGATATGTGAATGTAAACATGTCTGACCATGATCTTTAAATGTCTTTGTTACTCTTTCTAAATTAGTGCTGACAGAGTTTTGGTCTGTTCTTGATCTTGTTCTTCGTGGCTGTTTGTCCTGCAGATAATCGGACATACCACTTTCAGGCTGAAGACGAGCTGGAGTTTGTCAGGTGAGACTTTGAAGCATCCGTCACCTCCTCCTCATCTCCGTCGACCTGTAGAACACCTGAGGTCTATTCAACATGTTCAGATTAATCCACCTTTACCCCCTGTGTGTGTCATAGCTGGGTGTCTGTGCTGACTAACAGTAAGGAGGAGGCCCTCAATGTGGCGTTTCAGGGAGGAGGTCAGACTTCAGGTGTGGAGGAGGAGGAGGAGCTCATCAAGAGCATCATTGACGAGGTGCTGCGGTTGCCAGGCAACGACAGCTGCTGTGACTGTGGAGCTGCAGGTCAGTGTGTGTGTGTGTGTGTGTTGTGAAGTCCCTCTGCTGGTAGATTTAACATCACATCATCATCAGAAACTCAGAGTGCCACGTGGGGGGTTGGGGGTGTGTTTGTCTGTGGTCACCTTGAGTCTGAAGATGTTTTGCACCTGTGTGGGCGGCCCGTCATTCACAGCTCATTGTGGAGAGGATGAGAGGAGCTTTGGAGGAGCCTCCTTCCTCCTCTCCATCGCTGACTGAACACAGAGCTGCTCTTCGTCTGCACCTTGTTGAGTCTGCTGGACTCTCCAGGTCTGATGAAGCGAAGAACGCTGACGGCCACAGACTGATGGAGGATCCTCAGCTTGTTGATCTTAGTCTCCTCAGGAAGAAAACCTCGGTCCCTCCCTGCAGAGGGCGCCAGTGTTGTGTGTCCAGTCCAGTTTATTGTTGTATGAGTCCACCCTCTCCGCCTCCTCTTCCTGGATGATACCTGGGGCAGGGGGCCTCCTCTTCAACCACCAGCGCCGTGGTCTTGCTGATATTGAGCTTCAGGTGATTGTTATCCACCATGTGATGAAGCTTTCTATCAGTCCTCTGTAGTCTTCCTCATCGTCACTGTTGATGCATCCAACAACGGAGAGGTCCTCAAAAAACATCTGGAGGTGGCAGGATCCAGAGGAGTTAGTCTGAGGTGTAGAGAGTGAAGAGGAGTGGCACCTGCACAGTTCCCTGAGGTGTGCCGGTGCTACTTATGACCACATCAGATGTGCAGCTGCTCTGACACTGCATCGTGGATCATGGACTCCCTCGCGTCTGGCCTCAGTATGTCAGAGTGCAGATTACAACACGTTACATTTATTTACCTGAAGTACTTGTGCGGTTTGAATTTCAGGAATACGGCAATAATGATGTCACCTAATAAAAGGTGTATGTGTTTAGATCCTCGCTGGATCTCCACTAACTTGGGCATTCTGACCTGCATCGAGTGTTCAGGGATCCACAGAGAGATGGGAGTCCACGTGTCCAGAATCCAGAGTCTGGAACTGGACAAACTGGGAACCTCTGAGCTGCTGGTAATCTCATCTGGCTGCCTGTTCAGTTTCCCAACTCATTTCTCTTCTCTTCTGTTCACATTTTCTCTCCTTCTTTTTTCTCTTCCTTCCTGTCAGCTTGCTAGGAATGTTGGGAACTGTAGTTTCAATGAGATCATGGAGGCCAGCCTGCCATCTCCATCCTTAAAGCCGTCAGCCTGCAGCGACATGTGAGTCTGTCTCTCATTGTGGTTGTACATACTTCATATAAGTTTTTATGTAGTAAGATGTCCACTGTTTTACCTGTAAACTTGCTGTTGTCTGCAGGACGGCGAGGAAGGAGTTTATAAATGCCAAGTACATCGACCACAGGTTTGTCAGGCGTACCGTCTCCATGGCAACCAGCAGGTTGGATGAGGTTTACGAAGCTGTGCAATCGAGGGACCTGCTGTCAATCATCCAGCTCTATGCTGAGGGGGTGGAGTTACTGCAGCCCCTCCCTGAACACGACAAGGTTGGTTGGACACCAGCAGCCTCATTTATAAAACTGTGCATAGGGTTCATGTCAGAAGGTGGCGTACGGACGAAACACTGAAAGTGTGTACGCACAAAAAATTTCCGATTTATAACTGTATGCACACGTCCTACTACAGCAGTTTCCCTTTATAAATCACAACCAACTGGAAATGTGGTGCATCTTTTACAGGCGTCATGTCACGCCCATAACTGTCTATAAATAGTCAATGAAACGCCCCTAATTAATATTCATTCTACCTGACTGCATGATGGTGACCATGGTGACACCGACAGAAAGGATAAATTAAGAAAATTCATGTTGTGTGAAATAGAAGATCTTATTTGGGAGGTCGACACCAGAAAAATGACTTTGTTTGACTCAAAGTGACACTTTAAATGTGAAAAAGGCCTCAGAGTGGCAGCATGTGGAGGACGCTGTTCATGCTGCTGCCTCTGAAGATTGGCTGAAATAAAGAAGAAGTAGTCCCACATCAAAGTGGACAGGGCGGGGTCAGAGGTCAATCTCCCCTTTATAAAAAGCTGGCAGGGATTACTGGGGAGTTGCTCTTAAATGGAGACAGAGACGGAGGGGACACAGACACACAGATGACTCAGGTAGTTAACGTGATTCGTTTAAAACGAGGAAATCAAACACATTCAAGTTCTTTACACTTATTACTTATTTTATTATTTATTATACTCCCTAAAACACTGAGTTTAGGGAGTCTCTGCTGCCACTGATGCTCTACGAGTCCTGTCGGGTCGGGTTGGGTTCAGGTAACCTTTCACTGAGAGATTCCTGAAGGTCTTTTCAAGGGTCTTAGTGTGCACTAGGGATCCTTTGGATCACCATCTCTGTAGAGGTCTGAGCTCTCTGAGAGGTTGTGTTGTATGAACATGTTCAGGTACTTGTTTTAATATGTTTAATGTTTTTTGTTCAGGAAGCAGGAGAGACGGTGTTACATTACTGTGTTCGGACAGCCGATCAGTCCTCCCTACCGCTGGTTGACTTTCTGGTTCAGAACAGGTACCAACCTCTTTGTATGGTACTGTATTAGCACTCTGTTGGCAATATATTAATAAGCTATGTGTTGTGATGGGTGTGTGTATCTGTCTGCAGTGGTAGTCTGGATGGACAGACGGATGGAGGAAACACAGCTCTGCATTACTGCTGTCTGTACAACAAACCACTGTGTGTGAAACTGCTGCTGAGAGGAAAACCTGACATCCACATCAGTAAGAACATTCAAGTCAAGTCAGTTTTATTTACACAGCCCAGCATCACACATTTGACTCAGGCAGCTTTACAGTCTGTACAGCGTTCGCCCCCCCTCAGTCTTTAGAGCCAGATAAAGAGAAACTCTCCCAAACACTGACCCTTTATTATGAAAGCCTCTCTACACATCACACAACTCATGAGCCTCCTGAGAGACAACTGAGAGGCAGCTTCATGCTTCAAACGGTTGAGTGATGGTACCTGTCTACTATCTTCCAGTTTGGTTTAGTGCAGGAAGCTGCAGATTCATGCTCTGTAAGCAGTAACAGAGCACATGCAGGGATTTCAGTGGCTCCACATCACATTCTGTACTGAAGTCCTGTTTTTCATACCGACTATTGAAAAGATTAGAATCATTTGCAAAGGAAGGACTGAGTATATTTCTGTTGCCTGCTCTCTGTCTATCATAAATGAAGGCCTTGTATTCTAAGTTTGATTTCCTCATTTTGGATATGAATCTTTCCTTTTTTTCTGTGACCAAATAACGCTAATTTATTCTCATAGACACATTTTGAGATCTTTAGATCACAGAAACATATCATTGAATTAAATAACTGCGCAGCTTCATATTGTTTCTTTGGTCCAGCGCTGTCTCGACTTCACTCCTGGTGCAGTTTTTATTTGCAGTTTATGATTCTGCCTGTATCCTGTCTCTTCTCAGCCAATCAAAGTGGAGAGACAGCACTCCACATTGCCCGCAGACTGAAGAACATTCAGTGTGAAGAACCGGTAAGAAACTGAACTAGAACCGATCAACGTACCTGGCAGGCGTTCATTTTCAATAACCAGAAAGTTTCAGAGAGGCAACCCAACCTCTGTTTTGTGTTGGGTGGTTTTTAGTTTCCAAATCATCCATTACGACTGTAATCAATGGCATCAATGGCTCAACCAGCAGAGAAACTGTTCACTTTACTCCCACTCTGAATTCTTACAGTAAAACTGTATTGTAACTGTAAACTCAGTGTTTCTGGACTCACAACAGTCTCCTGATCACTCACCCAGAATAAAAACCCTGATCTTTCATTGAGAAGAAGATAAAGGATGAAGAGCTTTGAGTATTTCTTTCTGTCTCCCAGTTGGTGGAGACAGTTTCTGGGAGGTTTAACCCTCATGTTCATGTTGAATACGACTGGAACCTCCGAATGGACGAACTGGATGAGAGCGATGATGAACTGGATGACAAGGTAACACTGAGCCAGGCACAGTTTGTTTGTTTGACAGTCTGAATGACTTCCTGTTTGCTCATCTTCATGTCTCTTATGTCATCTTGCCTCTCCTCCCTCTCCTGTCTTTGCCTCCTCCTGCAGCCCAGCCCGGTTAAGAAGGAGCGTTTTCTCCGTCCTCAGAGTTTCTGTCCATCCTCCAGTGTGTCCTCTCAGGAGAAGCTCTCTTTGCCGGCCTCCTTTGTTCCTCCTCACAGGGACAAACAGCGTCTCTCTTACTCGGCATTTGCCAACCCTGTATACAGCACCTCCTCTGACACTCCTCCATCCCCGGGGCCCGATGCCTCAGGACCTTCACTGGCTACCAGGAGCCAGAGCAAAGGTAAGAGGCCCCTGAGGCGTTGAGAAGAAGAGGAGGAGTCCTTGTCTGAAGATTTTAGGGGCTCCAAAAGTTCTTGAATGTGGTTCAGAACATTCTGCTGAGGGCCTCGGGGAGATCTGAGGAAGGATTTTTCTTTTCACAGCTTCCCAGAGATTTTTGAAAATATTCTGGGGAGCCTTGTGGTGGTTTTCAGAGCTTACAGAGCAAAGTTCTCTGTGATTCTGTGATTCGCCAAGATGTCGTATGACTATAAGCAGAAATTGCTGTCATTTTTTGTGGCCTCTGTGGAGGTGTGGAGTGTTTTAAAAGGCTTTAAATGGTTATGCTGAGATATGTGGTTTTCAGGGCCAGGTGTTTTTGAGGATCAAGGAAATTTAACAGAGGTTTCTTAGAGGTGTTTCTTGGGTCCATAGGGACGTTTAAGTCTTTAGGGGTTCTGACACTATTCAGGCTTGTTTTACACGTCCTCAAGGGGGTTCCAGTGTTACTTGGAAATACCTGTTTTCCCTGAGAGGTCCCTGAGGGCCTGGGAAAGTTGCCCTGTTTGGTGGGAGTGAGCGGATTTTTGTGACTTTGAAAAGACCCCTGATTCCACAGAGACCCTTTGATGAGTTCCTCCTCACTGTTAATCAAGGAACAACTGGATGTAACCTTGTATGAAAGGTGATTTATTTCTTAACTTTAAATGCATCAAATCACTGATTGGTTCCCTCCTCAGGCCCCACCGCCAGCCCGCCCCACCTCCCTCCCCTCACCTCCCTCCCCCTCACATCTCAGACCAGTGGAGGAGGTAGAGGAGGAACTACAACTGCAGGAGGAGGAAACTCCACCCTGAAGAAGAGACCCCCTCCCCCTCCACCTGGACACAAGCGCACCCTGTCTGACCCCCCCAGCCCGGTGCTACAGAGCCTGGCAGGTAAGACTGCAGCAACTCAACACAGCACAGTCAGAAGACATCATACAATGGGGCAAAAAAGTATTTAGTCAGCCACCAATTGTGCAAGTTCTCCCACTTAAAAAGATGAGAGAGGCCTGTAATTTTCATCATAGGTACACTTCAACTATGAGAGACAAAATGAGAAAAAAAATCCAGAAAATAACATTGTCTGATTTTTAAAGAATTTATTTGCAAATTATGGTGGAAAATAAGTATTTGGTCAATAACAAAAGTTCATCAATACTTTGTTATATACCCTTTGTTGGATAATGACAGAGGTCAAACGTTTTCTGTAAGTCTTCACAAGGTTTTCACACACTGTTGCTGGTATTTTGGACCCATTCCTCCATGCAGATCTCCTCTAGGAGCAGTGATGTTTTGGGGCTGTCTCTGGGCAACACAGGACTTTCAACTCCCTCCAAAGATTTTCTATGGGGTTGAGATCTGGAGACTGGCTAGGCCACTCCAGGACCTTGAAATGCTTCTTACGAAGCCACTCCTTCGTTGCCCGGGCGGTGTGTTTGGGATCATTGTCGTGCTGAAAGACCCAGCTCCACGTTTCATCTTCAATGCCTCTTGCTGATGGAAGGAGGTTTTCACTCAAAATCTCACGATAACATGGCCCCATTCATTCTTTCCTTTACACGGATCAGTCGTCCTGGTCCCTTTGCAGAAAAACAGCCCCAAAGCATGATGTTTCCACCCCCATGCTTCACAGTAGGTATGGTGTTCTTTGGATGCAACTCAGCATTCTTTCTCCTCCAAACACAACAAGTTGAGTTTTTACCAAAAAGTTCTATTTTGGTTTCATCTGACCATATGACATTCTCCCAATCCTCTTCTGGATCATCCAAATGCTCTCTAGCAAACTTCAGACGGGCCTGGACATGTACTGGCTTAAGCAGGGGGACACGTCTGGCACTGCAGGATTTGAGTCCCTGGCTATGGCGGCGTAGTGTGTTACTGATGGTAGCCTTTGTTACTTTGGTCCCAGCTCTCTGCAGGTCATTCACTAGGTCCCCCCGTGTGGTTCTGGGATTTTTGCTCACCGTTCTCGTGATCATTTTGACCCCACGGGGTGAGATCTTCCTGGATTCTTTCCCCCCATTCTGTCTCTCATAGTTGAAGTGTACCTATGATGAAAATTACAGGCCTCTCTCATCTTTTAAGTGGGAGAACTTGCACAATTGGTGGCTGACTAAATACTTTTTTGCCCCACTGTATCTCTGATGGACATACAATTGTTTTAAAACAGGAAGTGAGGTGACCCCCCTACCTGGAAACAAAACCAACAAGTTTGAGGGAATTCAGCAGCAGCAGAGGTATTTTTGTGCTATTTATGAAATTTTGTGCTTCTTAAATTATCTGAGAAGTTCAACTAAGAATTTATAAGTTAGGGTCACTGTGGTAAAGGTGACCTTTGACCTCTCCTGACCTTCTCCAGTACGACCTCCAGTAACACCAAGTCCACACTGGGACCCAGAGTTTTACCCAGACTACCTCAGAAAGGTGAGACAACGATCTTCATCTGTTTGTAGAGGTAAAACCTACTTTTTTGCGGGTGGTGGTTCCTGTAAGTCTTTAACCTCCTTTAAACCACAGACCTTAACAACTTTTGTATTTTCAGTAAAGAAGAGATCAATAAGAAAGGATTTTGGTCCATTATAATCCACCCAGATCTGCCCAGATCCTCAGTACTGAGGCACTGATCCTCGATGCTGATTGACTCAGGGCACCTCTAACCTTCAGTAATGCTGTCACGTCAGGACTAAATTTAATTACCACTGAGCTTTGCTGACTTTACCAGCTACTAACAGGCCACAACATATCTGAATACATCGGTCGCCATTTAAGAAAAGGATGTGGGCTTTACCTGAAACTCAGGTGAGCACTGCAGTCTGCATTCGTCCCCATCCTGAGTTAATATGTTTTAATATTTACTGAGCTCTGTGTCAAACCTTCAGGGGTGACGGGTATCCGTCATCATCATATTATTTATATAAAATTAGAGACCAACAACCTGTGACGACAACATTATCACCTCCTCTCTCCCTAAAGCTGCTCTGTTTTCTGTCATCTCAGTGGCTTTGAGGAAGATCGACACCATCCACCTCCCCTCTGTGGACAAACCCAGCCAGCCTCCAGACCTGCTCCACAGGCCTTCCTCCTTCTCCTCCTCCCAACCTGACCCCCAGAAGTCTCCTCCCTTCATTGACACCTTCCCTAAACCACCCCCCACTCTACCCGACTCCACCCAGAGAGCCCCATTGGCTGAGAAGCCCCACCCGTCAGACCTCCCTCCCAAACCTCACCTGTCCGACCTCCCCCCAAAACCGCTCCTCAAAGACCTCCCTCCCAAACCCCAGATCACAGACCTCCCCCCGAACCGCCCCGCCTCTGTCACCACAGAGAAGCAGGGATTCAAGATGGTGGCGGCAGCAGAGAGCCAATTGTCTGTCCAGCAGGGAGAGTTGTCACCTCGACCAGCAGCTGAGGATGTTGACGAGTCACCTCCCGGCGCTGTGGAGATGCCTGTCCCTCTGCCGCGCAAAATCAACTCTGTGAGCATCCTTCAGATAAAACCTGTTTATCCAGAGTCAAGGTTCAAAGACGCACGGAAAACGTGTCCTTTAAATCTTTATTTTTTACATTTTCTCTGTGTTCTCCAGGTGAAGAGTAAAATCCGGCGGGTGAAAACCATCTACGACTGTCAGGCTGATAACGACGATGAACTGACCTTCGCTGAGGGAGAAGTCATCATCGTCACTGGAGAGGAGGACCAGGAGTGGTGGGTAAGTAATGCTCAACTTCCTCATCAGCTTCATCACTGTTAGTGTAAGAAAACAAAGCTCAACTCACTAAACAGCCCAAATCTAGAATGGAAAATAACAAAGGGGGAAAAGAAACGCTAACCGACCACCCATTTCTGAACTGTTTAACAGAAATAAAACCTTTGTGAAGTTTAAAGGGTTCCCTTACAACTAAACACTATACTGGCTAAAATGAATAATACCCAGAAACATTTCACAATTTTCCTTTTAAACTAGTAGGTTAGCTGCCTGTAGAGCGTTCGTTCCACTGTGGTTGGTCTGTCATTCCCCATCTTTCACAGCAGACTCCTGGAGTTAACACGTGGATGTGTCCTATTTATATATAAAACTTAGACTCTGTTGGGTTTTTTCTCAGATCGGACACATTGAAGGGCAGCCGGAGAGGAAAGGCGTCTTCCCCATGTCCTTTGTTCACAACATCTGTGATTGACAGACACAGACCGGGAGACCGCCGCCCAGCAGCACAGACCCCACCTACCTGCTGACATCACACAGGTGACAGTGGGTGGAGTCAGTCAGTCAGTGATCAGCTTCTGACCAACAGGAACAAACAAACACATGAGGTCCTCGCTGTAAATAAACTTTATTATTCTGCCTAACAGTGTTACTATAGCAACCCATTATGTAGACCCAGGCGGGCTGTAGCAAAGGAGTTTACGGAGAAGGAAACCACACAGGTGAGTGGAAAGGTCAGAGGTTAGAGGTTAATAAAGTCTGAAGGGGAGCAGGAATCTGATTGGTCACCATGTGAAATCAGACCAACGCTGCCCTCTGTTGGCCGAGCAGCTCATCACACCACCAGCCAATCACACAGAAGCACAAGGAAACAAAATATGACTACCAGAGAGAAAAGAAGCACAACATTAATGAAGTTCGCCTTCAAAGAAATATGTCTTTATTCCAACAAACTGTTCTCGTCTTGCTCATGCATTGTGGGTCGTGGGGGGGCTGCAGCCTGTCTCAGCTCACATTGGTCACCTGTGAGGAACACCTGGACAGGTCTGTAGCCCAGTTTATGCTTTCTGCATCTGTGTCGTAAACTTTGTCATCTGTCAGATAGAAGAAGATCCAACATCCACGTGCCTGCGCTGACTGTTTGGAGGACTGTGTGCAGGAACTTCCTGTTCTGCTTGACTTTTCTTGTTGTTCAGCCAAATACAACAAACAGAGGAGCTCCTCTTCGTGCTACTGTGAGGTCACCATTTTGTTTTCTCCCGTGCATGAGTGAACACGTCTGTGCTCACAGCCCCTCCGCTGTAGCTTGTATAGAAGCATGTTCAGATGTGTAGTAATTATAATCAAATCATTTAAGCTCAATATAAAACTGCAGCATTCAACTGTATCACATAATCTTCCTCTGTTTTTGTAAAGTAATGCCATCGTATCAAACTCCGGTCTTGTTTGGCCTCTAGCCTTTCCCTCCAAATAATTTACACAAAAACATAAAGTATCAACAAAAATGCATGACTGATAATGAGCATCTCTACACGTTAACCAGTCTGACCCACTGCAGTTTCCTGTATGTCAGGTGAGACCTGAGGGGACACTTTTCATCCTGTTTTGGTTCAGTTTTATGATTTGAGCTTCCAGAGAGTCAGTGTGACTTTTCCTTCTTTCCAGAGCCGACTGTGTGCAGCCTAATTGTATTTACCTGTTGATCCATCAGTCTCTGTACATACTGTTCACATCTGTCACCTGTACGTGTGTCTGTACAGGTTCAGGCTGATCTGGTTTTATTTCAGCAGTCACACTCTGATTTCATGTCTTTATTTCACATCTCATGTTCTTAAAGTTTGACTGTTTTTTTTTCAAAATGTGAAAATACTGGTGACTTTCTCCTTAAATCCACAAGAGTTCATTGTAATAACTAAAGAGATGTCAACTACGAGTCCCAGAGAACATTTCTGTAACAAACCATAGAGCTTCACACTTAATTTTCACCAGTAATAAGAGCCAGATATGAAATGTAAATGTGAGATGATGGAGGACCCAGGACTGACCCCTGAGGTACACCAGAGAGAAGATCTTATAGCAGTCAGTTTATGCAGATGAGTGGTGTGAAATAAAAGTGAAAAGTGTGTTAAAACATTTTCAGAGTGGGCAGACATTTTTTGATTTGGTGGCAGTATAACACCAGGTTTACAGATGTATGTTGTTGAACAGTGTGTTGGATTAATGAACTGACTGTGATTAACTGAGTCCTCAATACATATTCATATTAGAGGGTTAGGGTTTTAACTCCGTACTAGTCTGATCCCATTTAAGAAGACGATCAAATACTATACAACATACAGTATCATGACATAGTCTGAGAGTGTTCCTGCCCAAACAAACACAAAAGGGACATTTTATTCATGTCATGTTCTTGAAGATGAGCTAACGTTAGCCTACAGCCACAGTTAGCTAATGCTAGCCTGATGCTCAAACAGGAAACCTGAGGAAGCTGCTATAAAGAATAACATGCTGCTGAATAAATCACTGAGTCAGAGAATGATCTGATAAGAGAGTAAGTTATAATCAGATGTTCATTAAATAAAAGTGTGTTGAGTGTCTGAGCCTGGTGAAGCTGCTGTGTTACGACCCGTCTGTCTGTGGAGACTTTCCTCAAACATCACAGCAGCACAGTTTCACTTTTAATAGACTTTTAACCCAACAGACTCTCCAGCTCAGCTCTGTGTGAAGCAGCAGGCTGATTTTACTCTGTTTGCACTGAAACAGTTACTATGGCGACCAAACAAAGAAGAGATGGATGACGACAGAGGATGAAACTGAAGTGAGGTCCAACTGCAGTTACTGATTATCATGAAATATGCCATCAAACAGAAGGAAATGAAAACCTTTGAGATTATAACTTAAAGTAAGTTAGCTACTTAGCATAGCATGGACGCCGTAATGTCACACCGTCACTGATGGACGATCGTCTCCAGTTTGTTGCCATGTTGAGTTTTTGGAGCCAGAAGTGACAAGCTCCCAATTCTGTGAGCCAATGGGGTTCATGTTAACTATGACATGAACGTACTGTAAAAAAGCGTCCCAGTGCGACCGTCCCCTCCGCTAAATAAATCCACTGATTTCAACCAGTTTTCTTTTCTTTATGATTTGAAGCTCAGTTTCAGTTTCAGTGGAAGATTTGTTAGATTTCACCCCTAAATACAAATGTTTCCAAAGTGAAGTTTTCATGTGAAACAAACAGAAGATTCTCCATTTCTGAATCATGTGAAGTTTTATTTTAAAGGAACAGTCTCATATTTAACCTCTCTGGAGTCATGTTTGTCTCCGAGTCCAGTACAGGGAGAGGCCTACGAAACGGTTAGCCTAGCTTAGCACAAATACTGGAAGTAGAGGGAAACAGCTAGCCTAGCTTGTGACAGAGCTGACTGTTCACCAAAGACACACAGAGATGTCCTCGTGATCTTTCATGTTCATGTTGTGATCACACTTCATCACTCTGAGGCTGGTTTAGGTCTGAATGTCGTGATGAGGTCTCTGCTGGTTTGTGTTAGTAAAGTTTGTTTATGTTCTAACTAGCTATCCTGTACATAAGCTTATACACATGCATCATTGCACTTTCACCACTCTATTGCACTCCATAGTCACACTTTAAGTTTTGTTATGTTTGTTTGTTATGTTATTTTATGTTATGTAAGTTATGTTTATTTATTTATTTCTATTTTCTTGACCTTTTTACATACGAGAGGTTACTGTAAAAACCTACCTGGCCAATAAAGTTGATTCTGATTCTGATAACTCATCAGGACTGACAGAAGTTTAATGTGAATTTAAAGTTTGTGGAACGAGGATGAACAGAGTCACTGTGAAATGTTTGTGAAGCTCTCTGGTTGTGTTTGTCTTTTATTGTCTCATCAGGTGAACCTCGAAGGTCAACAAACAGCCTGTGGTCGTCTGTTCGTTTTATTCCAAAGAACAAACTGTCTACAGCCGGGCGAATCTAACACTGATGATGTAACTCAGCACAAAGCTAATCATTAATCAATAATTAGTAATAACTCATATTTAGATGTTGTCTGTCA